>JAXQQM020063976.1:0-23082 GCA_034641835.2 Pinus albicaulis
GGCTCACTCAATGATCCAAGTGGACACTGGTGGCCACCCGCCTATTCCACTTGGGGCCCCACCATTGTGTCTTTCAGTTTTTCAGTTTCGGCACAACTTACTATTTTTAGCAGTTTTTCGGGTCCTGAACTTCAGGAGCCGTTTTGAGGCCCTAAACGATGTTTTTTGGGCATCGCGCCTCTAGCGAATATCATTATGTATCATTCTATTCTAGAATTATATTCATGGCGAAAGTTGTAGTCCTTGGATAGATATTTATAATGATGTATCATGTGCGTCAAACAAAGATAGTATGCCAAAGTTACGTCCCTGGGAAGTTGAAACACCAATTTACCCAAACGGGGCCCATAGTTTTGGCACTTCATCTCCTAGGGTTTGGTTTTTGGATGTTTAGGGTTCTCCATTGTTTCTCAATAATAAATAGGCCCTCAAGCCTCATTTTAACTCAGATCAGAGGCCTGTAGCCGTCTCATCTCTCCTCAGAGATAGCTACCAACGCCCTAGCTAGTTTTATTTCCATTCTATCTATAAGCAAATTTCAGTTCTTTAATACTAATAAAATGAAGTGTTATTTCCACTGCATCTCTGTATTTATGGTTATGTGTTTATTCTATTGCATTCCTACATAAATATGGATCAGTGGTATCAGAGCGGTCTGCTTTTTCTCGATCCTTCTTTGCATGTCCCCAACGAGGTCGAGGTATAAGGAGTTAGGGCTCAATCTGGTGGAACCTTTGCAAGATCAGCCTTGCAAACCCCGACAGATGCCCATGGGGGACAAAAAGAAAGATGAGGGAGCAAGAGATCCTATCAAAATATTGCTCAAGGAGGCCCTCGAAAAACAAAGGAACGCGATGATGGATAACTTTGCCCAGATCCTTCAATGGCTGCCCACCAGTGGCGCATCTGCATCCAGCAGCCACTCTGGAGGTGTGACTCCTTTTAAGGTACAAGTAAATTTTGACATTCCCATATTTGAGGGTCAAATAGATGCAGATGCCGTAGATGGATGGTTGAATCTATTAGAAGGATATTTCTCGGTTCATGACTTTTCCGATAGGGAGAAGATTATTTTTGCACTCCTCAAAGTTTCCCCCCATGTCAAGGACTGGTGGGAAATCCACTGTGAGAAAAATGACGAGACATAAACCTCTTTGTTCTCGGTCGTACCCACTTGGAATTCTTTCCGAGACATTGTCAAGGAACAATACTATCCCGTGGGGAGCTATGAGGACAAGTACATACAATGGACCATGCTACGGCAACAAAGGGATCAAGATGTGCATGAGATGACGAATCTATTCCATACCCTGCACACCAAGTTGGGTATCAAAGATTCAGAGAAACATCTGGTGCTAAAGTATCGCAGTTGTCTGCACAGATACATTCAGGAGGTAATGGAGTTCCTCGACATCTCCTCGCTTGGTACGACATACCAGTATGCTACCAAGATTGAGCAGAAATTCAAACAGAAGAAGAGAGACTTTGGATTTGCGAATCAAAAGCAAGGGAAAGGTGCTCCCAAACCATAGAAAAAAGGACAGAGCCAAGGCACGGTGACTGAAGACAACCTATCGAAGCCACAAGCAAAGAACAACACTGCAAAGCCAAAGAAGGTCACGGGAAAGTGGTGTGAGTTCCATAAGAGCTCCACTCGCAACACAAGTGAGTGTCGGGCCAAGCAGTCGCTGGTGGCCGAGATGAGGGCTTCTGAGTCAGATGCATGCTCTGACTCTGAATCAGAACCTGACAAGGGGAATGACAAAGGGAAACAGATTATTGATGCGGAGCCCAATGCCACTGTTGCCACTACAAAGATCCAGAAGGAGGAACATCTCTTCCACTCCCAGATGTGGGTAAAGGGCTCCCCGGTACAGTTCATTGTCGACAATGGGAGCCATAAGAACCTCATTTCGGCAGATGCCGTGAAGCGGTTGGGCTTGCCGACCACAGCTCACCCACATCCATACAAGATCTCCGCGTCAGCCAGCAGTGCCGCCTTCCCTATAGCATCAAGCCCTTCACGGATGAGGTATTATGCGACGTTGTTCCTATTGATGTTTCTGATGTATTATTAGGACAAACATACTTGTGGAAGCATCATGCGGTGTATGAGTCTCGGCCTTGTGCTGTTATTGTTACTTTGGGAAATAAGTTGTACAGGATACTAGAGGTACCACCTCCTACTAATATCTCTTTGGTTACTACAAAACAATGTAGTAAGCTCATTTCCCAAACCAGGAAATTCATTTTCCTGATGATCCGCCCCCAGGGAAAGAAGAAGACTATGGCCACGACCTCCAGAAAAGGCTCCTCTACACAACAAAAAAAAATGGATAAGGTTGTGGAGGAGTACGGGGACATTTTCACTTCACCCACAGGGGTTCCTCTACACTGTCAAGTCAAGCACCCAATTGATCTGACCCCAGGTGCGCCGCTACCCAACGGACCGATCTATCAGTGCTCTGTTCTGGAGAACAATGAAATCAAGAGGCAGATTCAGGAGTTGCTACAGAAGGGTCACATCTAACCACGTTCATTGCCCTGTGGGAGCCCGATAATTTATTATTGTGAAATCATAGTTCTAAATTATCTCTTATTCTGTGAGCAATGTAATCTATTAATTGGAAGTAGATTCATTGTAAAAATTCAAACTGATTTTAGCATGAATGATGACAATTTATATATTAATTGGTTTTTAAGAGTATTTGTATTATGTAGGAGCACTGGAAAGAAAAATAAGGACTTCATTTTCTGTTTTCCTTATTTTATTGGGCTAAACTGGAGAAAATTGAATATGAATAGTGAGTTAATTTTAAGATCAATGGGTCAAGGCCATACATCAACATTGACCACAGTGGGGAATTATAAAAGCATGGATATTCATGCAAGTATAGTTATTAATGTAAGATCAAAGTTAACTCTTAGCTTCACTAAAGAAATAGAAGGCAAAGATCTAGCATCAACTGAAATTCACGTGAAAAAGTAGATGAAAAATGTACAATCATCCAATGGAGAGGTAATCTATAATTATCCAATAAGACTCTTGGCTATGCCTTGAGACTAAACTAATTCTCAATATTTTTGAATAATCATCCATTTGAATTTAGTAGGAAAACCATAGTAAATCATTGTCTAATGGCCATGCAAAAATATATAAAAAATAATATTTGTTGGTTGTTTTTCAATAGGTGGACCATGATGGGACCATTGAGAAGGTGGGGGTGTTTTTTTAATCATGGAAGTGAGGTTTAGTAGATTGATAGTCAAGTTACCTTTCCCTACAAATTTTCTCGATCAAGTTATTCATTCATTGAAATTTGATTCATTCCTATTGTTTTGATACACAATCCAATCCACTTGAGTCTTGAGTCTTCATTGAGAATGACATTCATAGGTTGTCAAGAAAGAGGTTATCATGCACATGCACTCTTATTTTCTTGGTATCTTTGTAACTATGTTCAGCCCGAGTTCTATATTTTTAAATTATCATAATAGTTTGTGATTATTAGGCTTTTATTTTGTCTTCTAAGAATTTTAATTTAATTATTATTAATCATTAAATTTAAACTATATATATATATATATATATATATATATATATAGTTATTATAGTTATTAAACTTTCAATAGAATTATTAAACTTTCAATGGTAAATCAACTTTCATACATGAGAACCCGTATGCGGGTGAAGTTGGTAGTGTTTAACGTGATGGGATGGGGGTGTGGCATAAGGGGAAGCCACTAGCCCACCCGCAAGAGTGCTGTCATTCAGTTCTTAATGTCGACTGATCGGCGTTTAATGCCATTTACTCCTGGTGCTCGAAGAAACCATAGTCCCGCTCCTCGATACACATTCGCATGCCGCGACATGGCTCAGCCTCTAGTTCATACTTATGGTGGTTTATTGCAGTCGATTCACAGTTGCACGGTAGACTAGGTTGTTATTATGGAACGTCCCTTTGGTCTGAACAGAATTCCCCCGCCTGTGAATCTGTGGTGTGCTCCAGGAGCAGGGCTTTCTAATGTTCGCACTGTAACTGGTAAGAGGAGCTGTCTAAATTGTTGTTTGGATTTTGGAGAAAATCTCCACTTCTCCCATGCTGGTTCTTGCAAGCTTGCTTCTGTCGCCCTGTTGCCCCTCTCGCCTCAGTCTTCTGTCCATCTTTTGCCTCCCTGCACTGTTGTCTCGAGTGCGACTATGCCGCGCCTCAGGCAGAGAATGTGTTGCCGAAGAGGCTCCACGAGGTGCCAAATTCGACGCTCTCCCTCCACCTCTGGCAGCTTCTCTGCATCTATCTCCCACTCTAACAATCAACCTAGAGGGCGCCTTCTCTGCTCTGTCCGTCGCTTTGCTTCCCCGACTCCTTCCGCTCCTCCTGCTCAAACCCACACCGCACATTTTTCCTTTAACAACACTCTCAATCAACCCAGGGTGACTACCTCAATTACGGTCGTCTTTCATGAAGAGCCTCAGGAAATTGTTCCCAGTTCTCGCCCGGCAGAATGCAGCCTCTCGGCGGCTCAGGATTTGGCGCAGTTTGCTGGGCTGAAGCACCCTGATAATGCAAAGGTGCAGGGTCAGATGGGCAAGGCCACACAGGACCTAGCGAACAAGGAAGCGGTGGGTCAACCTACTGAGAGGCAGGACGCAGTGCAAGCGAGCGAGGCGCAGATTACTCCTCCTCCTCCCGGGAAGGTGATCCATTCTATTGCTGACCTGTATAATGCTGACGGGGAACCAGATGAACTCTGGTGCAGAGTTGTCTACGAACCTCCTGATGAATAGTTCCTCCTCTTCACTCTAGTTTTTTTCTCTATTTCTGCCCATTCTGACGGGCATGTTCATGTGTTTCCTGCTGTCTCTGAAAATGCATCTGTTTTTTTTGCTTCGATATGGTCTCCAGTACTACAATTATCTGGTTCCCCTGCGCGGGATTTTTCAAATGAACTTTCAGACTGGTTTCCCTCTTGCAGGGAAGTCTTCAAACTATGGTTTTTTGTTTCAAATGCCACAGCACTCAGCAATGATCAGGCTTCGGCCCACTGTACTGTACTCCTTTTGTTAATAGAATTACTTTTACTTAGAAAAAAAAAAATTTCATACATGAGAAAATAGATACTGACAAATGGTACATCATGGAATGATTAATTTCGCTCAGCAATTTCAAATGGTATAACATTTACTCAACAATAATCATCAATTTCTGCACACAGAGACTAATTTCTCTGGAATCCTCAGATTTCTTTGGCTTGTTATTCTTATAACTACATAGACATAATTAATAGAGAGATTGAGGATAGAAAAAAATCTAGCACTTAGTCTCCACTATTCAACATGTTTTGTGAGAAATAATACATAGATTGATTTCTCTGAGTGCCTTAGCATTCTTTGGCTCATATTTTTAATCACAATAACAATAAAAAATGCACTGAGGATTTTTTCTTAGTCCGATTATGCAATTTTTATAAGACAGATTATGCAATATTAATAATAAACATAAATTTATTGCAATTTAGGGAAAGGTCGTTCATGGTTTTTTCTTTATATTGGACGGTTACTTGATTTTTGAAGTAATTTTTAGTAGATCATAACATATATTGAGGAAATATTAGTTTGAAAAGAATCAGTTATTTCTCTTGAAACTTTAGGTATTAAAAGTCCATGACACAGATATATCACACTCCAAAATCCAAAGAAAATGGAAGAGCGTTCAATTTTTTTAATCAAACTTTTATTGGTGAAGGGTTAATTTATTACGAGAACATCATTAATGAAGTGCAAAATTTTAAACGTAACGTTTATTGACTAGAAAATTAATGACCAAAACGTCAAAAAAAATTGTGTGACGGGTAAAGAGAAATCCAAATTCCAACCCTGCCTGCCACTTGTTGGTGAGTGGAGGTTATTCACTTTTCATTTACAACTTACCAGGTTACTCATGTTACCAATATTTTCACATGGCTCACTTTTAGGTGACTACTTATTGTACTTCTTCTTTATAAAGAACAATTGGTAGATAATTGTGTATATTATTTGAAATCTATAACAAATCCAGGCAACAAAATTACAACAAATAGAAAATTATGCAAAAAATTTACCAGGGCACTACTAATGTGTGGATACCCTTTCATTTCTTAGATCCTCATAACTTACCAACACCTACTATATTGATATACACATAATATGGCATTTACCTGAAGTATTTCATATGTATCTAGAAGTAATTAAGTTGTATGACAATTGTTATGGCAGATATAAGATGTGTATTATAGTTTATATTTCAATTTTTCTTAAGTAGCATGCATGTGCGGTCCATATAGTGACTACAATTACCAAATATATTTCAATGAATATGTGAAGATGATCTCTCATTAGGTCCTAATTACTTAAAGCATCATTAATTAGCTTTCCAAATGAATAAAATATGTTAACAAATTAGTAAAAACTAGGAAAACAAATCATGCTTTAAAAAAATATGGCACAATGAGTCACACTCCGAGATTTATTTAATTACTCATCAAGTGTCGCTACAACATATATATGATCACCATTACCATATAAATGGGACATGTGAACATCATTTTGGTTTCGCTAATGACATTCCACATCATGAGCATTGTTTAGGGTTGATTGTGTTGATTTTTTTTAAACAAATCATTTATACATTTTATGGAAATTATAGACACAATTTATAATCACATTACAAGATCATGATGTATGGATATTCCTTATCATTTCTTAGATACTCAAAACTTACCAATACCTAATAGATTGATATACAAATCATATATAATTTACCCCTATAATGCCACATGTATCCTAAAACAAATTAGTTGTATGGAAATTTTTATGGTGCATATATGATGTGTATTACAGTTTATCTTATAATTTTGTTGAAGTAGCATACAAAAATTTACATAGTGATATGAGAACCACTCTCTAGAGTATACATCGATTTTGTACACATGATGTTTCAGTTGATTTTTAAGATATATCATTGGTGATGCTCACATGATTATATAATGAACCATTAAGTTGAACTATGAAATTATTCCTCACAACACACACATATTGATGAATTAATAATTTTTCTCATATAATTTTTTTAATCTATTTTGAAAAAAAAAAATTATATATAATTATTTCTAAGAAGAACAAGAGAGAGTTACTTACCATATCTTCGTAAAACATATAATAGCGACGTTTGGAGGCAACCGTCTAGCGATGCTTTGGGGCATAGTGTCGCAATTGCGACACTTTTTCTAAGTGTCGGTATTGCGAGACTTTTCTCTAAATGTCGGTATAGCGATGGTTTCCCAAGATCAATGGCCCAAAGTGAACTCGATAACTTACCTTTTACCTTTTCGGTAAGCATCGCTCTTCTGACGTTTTTAACAATTTCCATTTTAGTCAGTCTTGTGACATCCGTCGATATTGCGACAGTTCTAGAAACATCGGAAGAGTGACAGAAAAAAGAGGTCGGAAGCATGACGTTCAAAATTTCGGACCATATTTCGTCGGAATTGCGACAGTTCTTCCTGGCGTCAATATTGTGATGCTTCTGGAAAGCGTCAATCTTGTGACACTTTTGCAATAGTGTCGCACTTTTACAATTGCGACACTTTTTCTAAGTGTCGTTATTGCGAGAATTTTCTCTAAATGTCGATATAGCGACGGTTTCCCAAGATCAATGGCCCAAAGTGAACCCGATAACTTACCTTTTCCCTGCACCTTTCCTTTTCATCATGGCCATTCGCTCATTGAATCCAGATCCGACGACACTAATACATTTCCGCGCTCATAAAGTAACCGTTTGATGTTTTGGAAAAGCCGCGTGAAATGGGTGGTTTTTCTAAACCACCCGCGCTTATGTGTCGCCACCACGTTGTATCACATTTGAAAAGCTAGTTTCCACTTACCACCATTTACCCTCGTGAATACCACTGGCGGTATTCCCTAAACCTCACCTGTTTAACCCGAGTTTAATGTAATTTAACTATGGTTATACCATCGAAGGATAACATTAAAATTATTATTTTCATTAAAATTTTCACCTTTTCGCTTTAAACTTGTAAAAACATTGCAGAACCATTTTCCCTCAAAATCATGCCATTTGAACCCTGAGAAAATTTTCAGAGCCATTTTCAACCTACCAGTACCATTTTTCGACGCCCATTGCCCTGAATTTCCATTACAAAGTACTACATTTTCCTCTGCGAAGCCATTTTCAAAAAATTGAAGACTGAGCACCTCTGCAACATCTTCAACCGAATTCCGCTGGTTCTCCAGGTAATTTTATTCGAAATTGTCCTCTGAGATTTCAAAATTCCTGTCTATTTCAAATAATTACCAAAGTTACTGCAAAAAAGTGTCCATTTTTCAGGGAAAACTCTGTCAAAATTTCCCTGGAATCCCTAATTTCCCTTTCACGCAGTTTTTTCCATAACCTGGTTCGTTTTGCTATTGAAATCAATTTTAAATACACGTTCTGAGCTTTAAATTCCTTGCATTTCCTAAAAACCCTGCTCAGAAACCCCATTTTCAGTAGAAATTCGCCAAGAAACCCCTGTTTCTCATAAAGGAACTTAGCAAACCATTTAAGCTTGCTTCGTTCATTATTAAAAATGACCAAGAAACAGGTAACCCCCAAGACTGGAGGCCCAAAATCTCAAAAGAAGTCTTCTGCAAAGATTCATTAGCTTATGTCCTTGAAAATCGACAAACCAACTCCTGCACTCACGGCTGATTCTACTGAAGTGGTCAAACCAGTCCAGCCTCCAGTCATTTCTCCAGAGAACAACCCTTTAGTTGATCTGGACTGTAGAATACTAGACCCTAATGTAGAATTTAACTTGCTTGATGTCTATAATTGGTGCTATGGAAAATCAGTGGAAAAGGGTGACAAAGATATTCCAATTTGGGAATCCAATCTGCCTAGATATATTTTCCCTCTCACTCATTATGTTCCTGACTTTATCAGATTATGCGAAGCCTATTATATTCCATAACAAAGATGTATTGTAAAAAAAGAAAAATAAACCCTGTTTTACATCACTGAAGAGTCGATAAATTCCATGCTGCAAATGAATCATGACCCCAATTCTGCTTCCCTATCAATAGAAGATTTAACCCAACTATATCTTGACTTGGATTTCAATGCTAGATTCAAAATATACCAGACTTTTTGTCCAAATCAAGTTGATATTCCTAAGTTAAATCCTCCTTTCGACACCGTTGATTTCCTAGATGAAACTAGACAAATTGTCTCAATGCTCTCCTTCATACTAGGATACGCCAGTGATGAATTCACTGATGTGGCTATCCTAGGTTTTCTGTCAACTCTAAGCCCTGGTCAATCACCATCCATTCAGCTCGATTTTGCTAGATTTATTGCTGAAAGTATGCATTATCAGTTATCCAAATTATCAGAAGAAGGAGTTTTCAGATACTCCTCTTATCTACTCCACCTCTTCCTATATTATCAAACAGATAAGTTTCCAATTGAATGTCCGAAAGTGGATGCAGAAGGAAAATTTCTATCAGTAGTATTTTGGTCATCTATTCTAAGGAAATGGAACAAAGAGTATAGTTCTACATATTTCAATGACTCATTTATAGCCCCTGCTATGTATATCTTGGAAAAAGAGGAGATCCCTAGGATCAATGATGAGACAAGAAGAATTCTGCAGTTATCACAGAGCTACAAAACTGGAGATTGGTATTTATATAAAAATCATACAGAAATCAGAGTGTATGGCTCATCCCTGGCCCCATATAAGTTACCCATATTTGTTACTACAAGAATATTTGCTTTAGAATATCTGAGACAACTATTGAATGTAGATGAAATCCACTTCATAGCTTTCAAGAAAAAGACCCAATTTAAGCTGAAAAATCAAATTGGGCCATTCATTTTTAATAACAAAGAAGCTGCCAATGAGATAAATGTCAAACTTAAAGAGTATAAGTTCCCATGTAGTTTTACATGGAAGTATGACCCACAAGGTATTTTGAGTGCAATAAGGGTAAAATGTAAGTTGCCTGTTTACTTGCATGATCTTAAGCCCCATATTGAAAGATATGTAAATAAAATTGAATGGGAGCCAAACACCCTATCTGATGATGATTCACAGGCAGTACAGGTAATACATGTAGATAGTGGCAAAGGCAAATAGATTGAATAGACAGTACAGGTGGCTTCTACAAGCAAATATACTGATAATGTACATAAAAGAGACATAGAAGGAGATAGTTTCATAGCTGAGACTTTTGAGGACATAAAATTCAGAACTCCTTATAGTAAAAGAAGCAAGTCAACAGAAGAAGAAAAGGATAAGGCTGTAAATATTGATATAAATGATGAAGCAATAAGAATAGTCACTCAAACATTAAAAGAGCTTCAAAATGTAAAAATTGGAACAATAAAAAAAGATACAGTCATGAAGGAAAACCAGGCTACTGT
Organism: Pinus albicaulis; assembly: GCA_034641835.2. Taxonomy (NCBI): domain Eukaryota; kingdom Viridiplantae; phylum Streptophyta; class Pinopsida; order Pinales; family Pinaceae; genus Pinus; species Pinus albicaulis. The sequence goes on from JAXQQM020063976.1 coordinate 10,467, forward strand.
CGATTTTCCTCCTTCTTCTCAGGAAACTGACAATACAGAGTCAAAGATTCAGATCAGATTCAGACATATTAAAGAGAAGAATGAAGAGCTCAAGAATCAAGCTCATTCTAGATTTCTTAAGGAAAATCCTGGAAACAAAGACAGGCTTCTTTCAGCATTTGATTATTCATCCAAACTGACAATACAGAGTCAGAGATTTAGATCAGATTCAGACAGATTAAAGAGAAGAATGAAGAGCTCAAGAATCAAGCTCATTCTAGATTTCTTAAGGAAAAGCCTGGAAACAAAGACAGGCTTCTTTCAACATTTGATTATTCATCCAATAAATTGGTAATGTCATTCTTGAAGCCTACAGTGGCTGAGCCAAAATCAGTGGCAGATTATTCCAAAACAGATATTGAACTGGATGCAGATGCCATTCATGAATTAGATCAAATTGAATTTCATAGGAGCAATATTGAAATGCTATATTCCAAAATTGTCAATAAAACTATGAAATCAATTAGGCTTGAGAAAACAGTGCTCAACCTCCAAAATCAAATGAGGTTGGACAAAGCCTCACTGTATGCTAATAATTTAAGAATAAAAGCACTATAAGATACAGTGATTGAATCAGGGGGTGACCCAGCCAACATTGAAGGGGAAAAAGTCTTAATTAAGCAGAAAAATGAGGATATAGCTGCTCTTAGAAAACAGTTGAAGTTGCCTCAAAGTGAAAACTCTCAAGCAAAATAAATTCTACAACAAAAAACAAAGAATGATGATTTAAAGAAGCTTGTACATCAAATAGAAGCTCTAATGAAGAACTAAGAAAAGCACAACCAATGGTCATTCCTACAGTGATCCCCACTGTAAACACTGCTATACCATCTACTTTGGCAGAACACTTGGCACCGAACGGATTACTGCCAACTGCAGTGCCAATTACTTCTCTAATCTCTGCCTCTTCTTCTTCATCCTCACAGAGGACCACACCACAAGACCAAGATAAAGAGATTCTTAGTTTGAGAGGCACTATTAAAAATTTGGAAAAATCCAAAAATGATGCCTTGACTACTTCTAGAGGACATGAGCAAAGGGCTGATCGACTACAAGAACAGGTAAAGATTCTAAAAGCACAAGTAAATCTTACAGATCAAGTGGCCTTTATAAAAAATCATTTATGGACCAAAATTATTGATGGCATTCATTCTCAATGGCCTTCAATTCGGATAATTTATGAACAGAGGGAGTTACTTCAAGTTGCTAGTGCAAAGATTGACAAGACTAAGAGGGAAATTGACAAAAAACCAGCCCAAGCAATCCAACTCATAGCTTTTTTAAACAGTAAAACTAGGGAAGAGTTGGAAGAATTGAAAATTGTTGATAGAACAGAAACCATTCTTCAAATAAAAAAGGTCCTGAACAAAAGAAACATAATGAGTAATCTAGAGGACCGGTGTAAAGACATGAATTTATCCATCTCAAGATTTTTAACCAAATACAAAACATTGTCAGAAGCAGGTTTGCCTGATATTCACGCATTGAATGACAAGTTAATGCCTCAGAAAGATTATGATCTAAAAATCAGAAATCATGCAAAAGAGCAAGCCAGACAACAACTGCCTCAAGGATCACCAACATGTAGAATACTTCTTCAGTATTTTGAAAATCTGTTCTTTTTAGATAATGAGATAAGGCATATGTTCACTATCAAGCCTAACTTTTCCAAGTATACATAGGCAGATGAAAGTTACAGAAAATTGAAGACTATGACGATCCCCTCTGCAGAAAAGTGGCAAGAATTCACAGATCTGCTGTGAATTTAATGGATAAAAAACAGGAAATTCACTTGGAAATTCATTTTTTACTGTTACCTCAAATGGTAAAAATACAGGGTTAAAGTGCACAACAACAATCAATTCAAATTAGAATAATCAGTTCTATTTTTTCTTGTAAAAAGGTAACAGCTTGCAAACTGTTTTGCAGCTGTCCCTCTTTTTAAGTTTTCTTTCCTATTTTTGATTAAAACATTATCTCAATTTCTGAGATATTTTGTAAACATTTTTTTGTATAAATACTTCACAATTTGAAGTATTCAATGTGAATAAAATTTCTCAAGACAACTATAGTTCGTGCTCTCTACTTGGCATTTTAATGTTTTCTACTTTGTTCGTGCTCTCTACTTGGCCATTGGCTTGTGGGTGATATGGAGTTGTAATATTGTGCTGAATGTGGTAGTTTTGCAATGTTTCAGCTAATTTATTACCTACAAATTGTGGTCCTCCATCTGTGATTATGTCCCTTGGGAGACCATAGTGCACAAATATTTGGAAAAGAAATTGTACTATAGAGTCCTCTGTAGCTTTTGAAACTACCTCTGCTTCGACCCACTTAGTGACATATTCAGTTGCAACTAGGATGTATGTTTTTTGGTTTGAGGGAGGACTAATAGGGCCAACAAAATCAAGTGCCCAACATTCAAATCGTTCAATCACTAGTTGAGGGTTCAAATGCATTTCATCAGACTGCCTAGGGCGTCCTGCCCTTTGGCAGCTATCACAGGCCTGCACGAATTTTTTGGCATCCTTAAAGATGGTAGGCCAGTAATAGCATGTTCGTAAAACCTTATGGGCAGTTCTACGGTTCCCAGTTAGATCCCCTTCTTCAATCTTCTTATCTGTAGCTTAAGGATTCTTAAGTGCCCTTTTGCTCAGATTCCATCCCTCCATCAAATCAAGCCTATACATAGCCTTAGAAGGTCACCTATCTTGCCCTTAGCACATTTGCATCTCTGAGCCTTATTTCTTAGTTCTGCTTGCCTAGAGAGTTGACTCCATTGCCCAATATTCTGGTAGATCCTTCTCGTTTACCTTGAAATCTCTTTATTCCCACCGATCTTTTAAAATCAAACCCAAATACACAATCATAGCTAGCCTAATATCTGTTACTAAAACAAAGCTAAATCATACGGAGAGATCCCTCTCTAGAGTTCAAGAAGGCTAGATCTTGAATTCCCAAATCGGTTCTTGGTTACCCCTGGTGTTCTTAACTACAAAAATCCCTATCCCACAACCTGAGAATTACTAGGGTGATAACAGGCCTTGGGGGTATTATGATCCTTGGAGGAAACTCCCACAGCTAGAAGAGTTGACAGAGAAAATTGGATCGAGTACAAAGGTGTGGTAGGTGGGTTTTACCCTATACCAATTGTTATGGTGCATATATGATGTGTATTACAGTTTATCTTATAATTTTGTTGAAGTAGCATACAAAAATTTACATAGTGATATGAGAACCACTCTCTAGAGTATACATTGATTTTGTACACATGGCTTCTCAGTGGCTTTTTAAGATATATCATTGGTGATGATCACATGATTATATAATGAACCATTAAGTTGAACTATGAAATTATTCCTCACAACACACACACACACATATTGATGAATTAATAATTTTTCTCATATAATTTTTTTAATCTATTTTGAAAAATAAAATAAAATTATATATAATTATTTCTAAGAAGAACAAGAGAGAATTCCTTACCATATCTTCGTAAAACATATAATAGCAAGAAAATTAATCTATTGAAATTTCATTTCCAAACATATTCATGGAGTAAAATGAAGATTAAAGGAGATATTCATGGATTTACCTATAACATCACCTCATAATTAAGAATGTAAATGTACAATATTGATGATACATAGGTTAGGAGAAAATTAATCTATTGAAATTTCATTTCCAAACATATTCATGGAGTAAAATGAGGATTAAAAAGAGATATTTATGAATTTACTTATAACATCACCTCATAAAAGTGTAAATGTCCAATATTGATAAAATTTATTTATATATGATAAGTAATAAACCTTTATCTCACATGTATCATATAATCTTATAAACAAACAATTGCATCGGGGGTGCAATCCTCAAAACTTTTAAACTGTCTAATGTATATGTACCTATTTAAAGTATTCGGGGCCCACATTACAAATGCCCAAAGTGAAATATTTGCGCATATGTTATATATGAGCCAATGGTTTAAATAACTATCGGGCGATGAAACAAAACTTATAACAAAATATTAATAAAACTATATCATACATTCGGACTTCAAAAAAAATAAACCCGATTTCAATCACAAATTCGCGTTCCAAAATAGCCTGTTGATGTCACCCTAATTTGTGACGCGAAAACTTCATAGAATACGCCATATAAAAATTCGGGTCCATTTTTTGGCTTTTCGTACAGAGGAAAAATGTGACACGAAAATCAAATTAATTCCGCCCTATAATGTTTCGGGTCCGGAATTCCACAATGCAGATGGGCCAAAAAATAACACGATTGAATCGCCTGCTTCCACGTGGATGGCTGATTTGGTCTGTGGTATGTGGGATCACGTTCTTCTGAATTAAAATCTCCCACGTTTACTATTAAATTGCTCTGTTTCCAAAACAATACAGTGCTCTATTTTCAAGTGTGCAGGGACTGTGATTTCAAAACCAAAATTGACTGTTCATCAGTTTTAGAAAGCGGCTGTTTGACAGAGCCATTCAAACATATTTAGAAAGCGGACAGAGGACAGGTAGTTGAAATTAATATTTCAACATCCCTCATTCACTGAGAATACCCTCTTTGGTGCCTTCTTCGCCGGACTACGATGTGTTCATCAACAGTCGTGAACCCAATGTCCGTTTCTTCGCCAGGCATCTTCACAACAGTCTTGTTTCCAGAGGATTTCGAGTCTTTCTCGACAGCATAGAATTGCAAGCTCGACAATCCATACCTTCAAAAATCAAAGACGCAATTAAAGGAGCCTCTCTCATTATTACTATTTTCTCTCCAAATTATGTGCAATCGCAAAGGTGCCTCCATTAACTACTCCTCGCGCTGCTCTGTAAACCGACCATTTTTGCAAAGGCCATATAACTATCGTTTATTGCATATAAGTGTCATTATACCGACGACGGCCAGAGCGTCGCTATTGCGACGTATCCCTCTAAACAACGTCATTGCGACACGTAGAAATTGTGTCGCAAACAAAGCATCGCTATTGCGACGGATGCCTCCAAACGTCGCAATTGCAACACTTAGACATTGTGTTACAATTGTGACGTTTGGAAGCATCTGTCGCAATAGCGATGCCTTGGAGAATAGGGTTGCCATTGCGACGTCTTCCTTCAGACGTCGCAACTGCGACACTTTGTATAAGTGTCGGTATTACGACACATTTCTCTAAACGTCAGTATAGCGACAGTTTTGGGCGGGATTGAAAAAATTTGGGGAAATTTCCGACATTTGGTCAAAAGCGTCGGAAGCAAGTGTCGAAATTTCCGCCAAATGTAGTAGTGATGGATAAGGGAGATATGATAAAAAAATACTTGACGAAATTCACTCAAAGGTCGATATGAGCTTGGAATTTTTGGTGTGACAGTTTCCTAGGATGATTTGGTGAGCTTATCACTTCTAGGCCTTCCTAAGAGCTAGCACAACTACCAGGATTCGGTGAATGGGAGGGAGAAGCTACCAGAGTGGGAGAGATTATGGTATGATTTTGTACAAGAAGAGATTTGATGGAACACCAGATATGGATCCTCATCAAAGACTGATGATGAGGGAAAGGGAAGGCATCCCAGTCCAAATTGAATTATGGTCAGATAGGCAAGAAGCAAGACTTTTCAAAGGTAAAAAAATTTCATTGTCATGAGCTTGGTCACTATGCTACAAAGTGTGAGCACAAGAAGACCGGAAATAGGCCCTCAGGAGGAGCAGCAGGTGAAGCACTTGCTTCACAGTTCGAGTTGGATTTCACCCTCATCGCATGCATGGTGTCATCGGTGATGGGTTCTGTGTGATAATTAGATAGTGGAGCTTCATTCCATATGACTAGAAACAAAGAATTCTTCAGTAACTTGGAGGAGAAGGATATCCATATGCACATCGGCATGGGAGATGATGGGAATTATAACGTTATTGGCATAGGTACAGTTACCTTTCAGAGGGATTCAAGTACTCCTCTCACATTGAAAGATGTCATGTATGTTCCTGGTTTAAAGAAGAATTTTTTTCTTTTTTCTACTTTGTAATATAGTGGCTATGATGTGATATTTAGCAAAGGAAAGGCATTCCTTCATCACAAAGGCACAGGACAGGTGAAGAATATTTGGGTTTAAGTAAATAACCTCTACAAATTGGATGTAGAATATTGTTTTTCCTTGAGCATGAAAGCAGAGAAGGTGGAGAGTCAAGACATTGGTGAGTTATGGCACAAAATATTGGGCCATCTACACCATGGAAATTTGAAGATCATGTAGCAGGATTCTACAGGACTTCCCCAGGGTTCACTTGAGCAACGAGATACATGAAAAGGGTGTACATTAGGGAAGTACACCAAAGTCACCTTTCACGATAAGGAAAGCTGAGCAAAGGCGATCCTTGAGAACTTCCACTCAGATGTGTGTGGATCATTCTTGATGGCCTCCACATAAAAACACAGGTATTATGTTATTTTTGTAGAAAAATTTTCACGCAAATGTTGTATTTTATTCATGCAGAAGAAAGATCAGACTTTCTCAATGTTTTGTGAGTTAAAAGCACTTGTCAAGAAAGATATAGGGAAGAAGGTGAAGGCTCTCATAAGCGAAAATGGTGGAGAATATGTCTGAATGAATTCAAGAACTTTTGTGCTTCAGAAGGAACTCTACGGGAATTGATAGCACCTCATAACCCATAGCAGAATGGGGTTGCAAAAAATAAGAATAGAACTATTGTGGGAGCAGCACGAGCGATGTTGCATGATCAGGGCCTACTATTGCATATGTGGGCGGAAGTATGCAACACAACACTATTTGTGCAGAACAGAAGTCCTCATCGGATACTCAAGATGAGTACACCAATGGAAGCTTTTTCAAGTAAGAGACCAGATGTGTCACATTTTAAAATTTTTGGTTCATTCATTTATTGCCATGTAAACAAAGATGTGAGGAAGAAGCTAGAGCCAACAATTAAGTTTGGGATATTTGTGGGGTACATTGATACACCTCACAACTATCAGGTGTACTTTCCAACACACAGGATGACATTGGTCATAAGAGATGTGAAATTCAATGAAGAGAATGCCATGCGAATTCCCCTTGAGAGGGACCTTCAGTTGCATGCAGTTGAGGAGCTCTTGGCTCCAAAAGAAGAACCTCAAGATGTGGAGCAATAACAAGAAAAGAAACAAAGAGTGGAATCATCCACTCATGAAAAGACATCCTAAGAGGGAAAGAAGCATACCATAGAGGTTGACAGGTTGGTGCTTGATTCTAGAGAGAATGTGGGAGAACCTCACATCGGAGACAGAGAAGGTCCCTAGAGCGGTACACTACATACATGGCTCTTATGAGTGAGAGTGTATATATAGAGCCATCCTCTTTCGAGGAAGAAGTGCAACAAACAATTTGGGTTGATGCCATGGTTGAGGAGTATGAATACATTATCAGAAACAATGCATGGGAAGTTTTCCCAAGACTGAAGGGGAAGTCAGTTCTAGGATACAGGTGGATCTACAAGGTGAAGTAGGAAACAGATGGGAATGTGGAGAAACACAAGGCCATATTTGTGGCCAAAGATTTCTCTCAGGTGGATGGGATTGATTATGATGAGACCTTTTCTCCAGACATAAGGCATTCATCAATCAAATCCATCCTTGCACTTTTATCATAGATGGGATGGTTAATGCATCAGATGGATGTAAAGACAACCCTCCTCAACAGAGTGATTGAGGAAGAGGTGTACATTGAGAAGCTGAAAGGTTTTAATACGTTTGGCAGAGAGTCGCATGTGTGCAGACTGAGGAGAGAATTGTATGGGCTAAAGCAAGCACCTCATGCTTGGTACACCAATATCGACAACTACTTCATCGGGTTGGGCTTCACCAAGAGTGAAAAATATGCGAACCTTTACCATATTTTGGTAGAAGGTAAACTTTTGATCATTGTAATTTATGTTGATGATTTGATACTGATAGGTGATGAGTAGCTCATCAAGTATTTCAAATAGGATCTTGTAAGAGAATTTGAGATGAAGGAGATGGGGATCTTGCACTATTTGATGGGATTGGAAATTTGGAAAAGATATGGGGAGCAATTTGTATCTCATGGAAAGTATGCCAATGAGATTCTAAGGAAGTTCCACATGGAGGGAAACAAACCCATGGGGACTCCTTTAGCAGAAAACTAGATGAAGGAGGATTCTACTTCAGGCGAAGTAGTATATGCTACCATCGACAACCAGCTTGTGGGTTCACTCATGTATTTGGTGAACACATGACCATACATATGCTATGTGGTTAACCAACTTATTCAAGCTATGGTTAAGCCTACAAAGATCTTTTGGAAGGAAAGAAAGCATGTGTTGAGATACCTCATAGGAACTACAGAGTTTTGGATATGGTATAGATGGACAAAGGGAGTGAATATTCAAGGCTTCATAGATGCAAATTGGGCAGGATTCCATCCGACATGAATAGAAAATTAGGGGGCATCTTCAACATTGGAAAGCAGCAGTTTCCTGGTACAGCAAGAAACAAAGATCAGTTGCACTCCGTTCAACAAAGGCAAATTACATGGAAGTCTGTCAAGAAGCATGTGAGGCCATATGGATGAGGAAGATACTTTTTGGTTTTTTTGGTCGACCAATGGATCCAAAGGTTATTTATTATGATAACCAGAGTTGCGTCAAACTCTTGGTTAATCCATTTTTTCATGACAGGTCCAAGCATATTTATATCTGGTATCACCATCTCATAGATTGTGTGCAGAGGTGGATTATGTCATTAGAGTTCTTTACCATGGAGGAGTAGGATTCAGACATCTTGACGAGGCACTGTCAAGAGGAAAATTCGAGTTCCAATGAGGCAGGATCGTGGTAGCAGACAATCCCTTTCTTTTTGAGAGGGAGTGTTGAAATTGGCAACAAGAAGGGCTTCTAATTTAATTTTCCCTTAATTAAATTAGAAATAATTCCACATCACATGACAACTTGTACGAGTTAATTGTATGATTTAACTAGGTCAGGAAGACTTAGTTAGATCAGTTAATTCGATTTGAGGGTCAAACTGGAGGCATGTAGAGTTCACTCTAAGTTTTATAGGGTCCAGTTGCATTTTATTTTGAGTTGTAATTGTTTAACTTAATTATTTGAGTTAAAATCGATTTAACTAGTTCTAACTAATGGATGATCTAGTGAGAGGTCCAGTGAATTAAATCTAATTTTATTCACATGTAGTGATCAATCATATAACTAATAATTCACTATAAATAGTTGTTTCATGTCAGTACTAAGAGTGACCCCGTTGAGATTGGAGTTAAAGGGAGTAGACTATCAGTTGTACTATTATAAAATTGTACATGTAATGCATGAGGTTTGCAGGAGGCATTAGATGAATTGCATAATCAATTCTTTGGAATTTCCTAATTAATAGGGGCTCAATTCCCTCAGGAATGCGTAAGCAAGGCTAAGCAACCAAAAGGCAATTTTTTGGTTAAGTATTGGACCAAACTTCTTGGGATCAGAGTGAGAGATTAGAGATAGTGCAGAGAGCTCTCAAGCCTAAGAAAAGAATTGTATTGTTTCATATTCTTGACTTAATGTAATATACAGATAGCAGGTTTTTTAGCTGAGGCTTTCCCCAGATACATTTTTGTGTTTTGCGATTGAAATGATTTCTCTTTCGTGTTCATGTGATTGTAATTGGTTTTCATAATTTGTAGAATAGATTCAAGTATTTTGTTTTAGCATATTACAAGATCAGTTTAATCTATGTGGATTTTCTACATGCTCTTATTCAACAAGTCATTAAGTGGTTCCAAAATCTTATATTAAACTTCAATAAACTTGTAGTAGAAGTGAGCCAAAACCAAGGAAATTCCTTCCCTCATGAATTGTTCTCAATTCCTCTAATCCTAAATCACACATGTATTTGTAATATCCACATAGATGCGCCATTTTCCACTCCAATGGCCCAACAATGTGATTTTGGTCTTCCTAAAGACAAACTTGGACCTCTTCCAGTATACTTGAGTATGCCCGAGTGCCTTAAATACTTTTGCAAAATGCCTCCTATGGTATCCCATGTTCTCATTCATCAAGGTGAAAAAAGTAGTAGGGGTATTGAAAAACCTAAAAGTTATGATAAGAAATTCAAATTTTTATACATTGTCACAAGTTGCCTTTTCTCCTTCCATAATGATTATGTGGTAGTATCATTTCCTCAAGTATAACTTTCAAAAAACCCTTTCCTTAGCCAAATTGTCAAAACAATCTACTACCAAAGGTAAGGGATATTAATTATTAATGGTTTAATTGTTTAATGCATGATAATTAAAGTACATACTCAATTTTGGTGTGTCCTTATTCTTTTGGAAGAGGACTAGTGTGTAATGCAAGCACCTATAAGGATTGATGAAGATGGCATCAATGATTTAAATGTGTTATTATTTCAATTCTTCTAACTTAGGTCTAGGAATTTAATAGGGATCCCTAGCTAGAGGTTTCAACCTTGGTTTAATATTAATATGATGGTTAGTAATGCACTTAGCTAGGAGAACTTTATGAAAGGACTTAAACATTTGATTTTCAAACTCATTGAACACATTGGAAAGTGCTGGAAAACTATGCATCCCCACTCCACCCACATCCACTTCTCCAATCGATGTTGAGAAATAAAACTAGGAATCTATGCACCTAGCTTCCCTCTTCATGCTCAATGTAGATATTGTCCATGCATTTTCATTTATCTTCCTTGCTATTGTGCACACAACATAAGTTTTTCATCCACCAAGTATCACCAACTTATCCACAAATTACATGAGAACAAAAATATGCCCTCCATTAGTGTTTTCTTCAGTTTTCCCTTTAATCTGTGGCTTCTCCTAGGCCGAGAGGATCCCTCTCCTTTCTCTGTGGCAGATTCCTTGATTATCTTCTCTTCCTTAAGTTGCCTCTTGATTCGAGTCAACTTCTCTAAAATGATTTCCTCACTGCTCTCTTGGACTGGTTTGTCAATTTCAACTTTTGAAGCCCTCCATTTCCTACTTTTCTTTGTAGGCTGTGGTTCAGGTGATGGTTCTTTTGCTTCTTCAAAATGATTTCTTATTAAGAAATCATCCCATGTATCATTTGTTTTAGCTAGATGATGCTCAATCAAAATTTTGACCAAACCATGATGATACAGGGTTGTCTCTAAAAATTGAACTCTTCTCTGAACACATGAAGCCATCTTCTTCAGACTTTGAAGCAAGAAATATGGTAAGTTTAAGTCTTCTCCCAGAAAATGCATCATTAGTCTAATGTGGTAGACATAAAATGTCCCATATCTACCCTCACATGTAACAAATTTTTGTAAAAGAAGTAGTATGTTTCTCCATTTGTTTTTCAATGCAGAACTGGGAATTCCTTTCTTGAATACACTAACATCCATATTTGGTGATTTTAAAATTTGTTTCCAGGAGTCATTGTGGAATTCCCTATTTTTAAACCATCTCTCTCCAGTTCTGAGCAATCCTGTAGCCTCCGCAATAAAAACTTCAGTGACAGTAAACTTGACATCCCCTACTTCAACTTCGGTTCCTTGAAATGATCTTGCAAAGGTTTTAGTGACTTCCTTATGGAAGCCATTAAATTTTTCCAAAAATTGAAGCCATCCTATTTGTTGTAACATTTCTTTGCATTGTGGGTAGCCTTCTAAATATTTTAAACCCACTAGTTCAGTCCTTACGATGAAACCCATGATTTTTTTCAATATCAAATTAACACTCTTCTACCCACAAAACAATGACTTTCACTTTCGGATTGAAATGGCTTCAAGCTCTAAATGAAAATGGCTTCAATTTTGGAATGACATACCTCTGATTGATAATGACAAATGCCTTTAAAACCTCGGACTGATATGCTTCTGTTGACAATTGAACTTTGGAGTGATATGCCTCTGTTTGATAATGAAAGCAGTTTCAAATTCCGAGCTGATATGTCTCTGATAGACAGTGGCAGATGGCTTCAAATTTCTTTTTGTGCAATACCTCTGGCTCTTAGTAGCAAAAGACTTCAAACTCAACACTGCAACACCTCTGTCTCTGGTAACAAAAGACTTCAAACTCAATCACTGCAACACCTCTGTCTCTGGTAACAAAAGACTTTAATTTTAACACCTCTGTCTTTTGGTAACAAAATACTTCAAACTCCACACTGCTACAATTCTGTGTTTATCGTGAAAATGCTTCAAACTCCGTCCACAGTGATATTTCATCTGCCCACGGGATCAAGTGGCTTCAAGTCCTCACACTGTTATACTTCCAAATTTACCCTTCTGCTCTGCTCTGCATTTACAATGCTCAATGCTATTCAAACTGATATCCTTTAGCTCCGCTCCCGGTGATAATAATATCTCTGTCTTCGGAATGGAATGCCGGCTACGGAATGAAGTTATGGTAGTGGTCACGGAATGGAGTAGTGGAGTGAGGTGGAGGGATTGTATTAATGATTGAAGAGACGACGGAGGATTTTACGACGGCAGAGGGAATCATCATTGAATGATTTGGTTAAGAGACGTGGAGAATTCAAACACCTCGGCCATTTAACCGCTTAAATG
>JAXQQM020087778.1:0-31856 GCA_034641835.2 Pinus albicaulis
TGGAGATTTCTATTGAGATTGCAACAAGATGATGAGCTTAGTGGAAAGGAGTCGCCTTCACTAAGTGGGCCCGCAGGGTATTTTTGGCGCAAAGTCTATTTTTAGACTATGTCTATTTTTAGAAATATGGATCATGTTCTATGAGTTGCAGGATACTATTTTTGGATGATTGGTCAAGTTGGAAAAAATATATGGACTTCTATTTTTAGACATAATGGGCGGAATCTATTTTTAGATTGCCAGTCTAAAAATAGATATGTCGAATATTATTAGCTCTTAATAATATTTAGACTCTAAACATGATCTTATTCTCTTGGAGCACTTCAGTTGAGTGCACAGAAGTGGCACATGCAGCTGACAGAAGGAATTACGCTATTCCTAGGGTTTAGTGGAGCTATTGCATGTTGACTTCAGTTAGAACTCATGTGACAGAATTTGGTGGAGTTGATTGAGGAAGTTAGTGGAGTTGTATTCAGTTTAACTCAGTTAAACATAGTTGAGCTAGTTGTATCTAGTCTAACTGATTGATACACTAGTGAGAATGGTGTGAATTAATTATTAATTAATTCACTAATTATTAACTCATAAATCAACTAAAGAATACATCAGTTAACTTCAGTGCATGGACAGTTTTAGTGGAGACCAGTGAAGAGGTAGGTGAAAGAGCAGTGTGACTATCAGTTGTGACTATACCGGTGCATGAGTTTGCACCACACATTGATGGAGATGCCAATGAGGATTTCACAAGGCATAATGGTGTGATTCAAACTAGATCAAGCTATTATCCATATTGGATTGCGCAGTAGAGGTTGGCTATCAGGTGGAGCAGATTGGAGCAAGTGTTTTGTATGATCCGAGCTTGTGTAGTGTGTAACAATTGGAGATAGTGCTGAGAGCTTGTGAGGAGTTTGTACTATGATTGTTACATTATCTCTATCATTATAATATACAGATAGTTGGGGGTTTTCAGCTTTAATCTTTCCCATAAATACTGTGTTTATATGTGTGATTGTTTATGGTTTTAATGTGCGCATGCGATTGTTTTTAATTCTGCAAATTGATGATCAATAGTAGAAGAGGTTATGTATTATGCATGAAGCTCAAATAGTGTGTGATCAGGATAATCTCGGTGAATAATTTAACATTTATTCAAATTTCTACATGGTATCAGAGTGATATTGATCATTGGAGCAATTGAAAAACATTGAAGCGGTTGAGTTTTGTGCTGGTGGAATTCGAATTTGCAGTAGTGTTTTCTTGGTGTCGAAGTTGAGATGTCTTTCAACGGATTGCGATTGGAGTATGCCCTTGAGGGAAGCTCGAATTATATTTCATGGAAGGACAGGATGGAGGCAGTGCTAGATGACAATGGGTTGAAGGAGTTCATAGATGCTGAAGTCCCAAAGCCTACTTCTACTGATGCTGCCGTACTTGACGCATGGCAAAAGAAGACAGCAAAGTGTCGAAGGATTCTATTGGAGGGTGTGAAGGATCACATAGTGTCCAGCCTTCATGGTAAGGCTTCTCCATTCTTGATGTGGAAAGCCTTGACAGATTTATTCCAAAGCAAGAGCGACCAGAGGAAGTTGGCGCTCAAGGATAAACTCAGAAACATAAAGATGGAGAAAGGCGACAGTATGCCCAAGTACCTCATGAAGTTCATCCAATGTAGGGATGAGCTGGGAAGTGTGGGAGTGACTGCTGATGATGAGGACTTGGTAAGCTTGGCTCTCCTTAGGCTTCCGAAGAGTTGGCATTCCTATCAGGACTCTGTCAATGGTCAGGAGAAATTGCCAGGATGGAAGTGACTTTGGTCGGATCTTGTGCAAGAGGAGATAAGGCAGAGTACCAGGGACAGATCTTCATAAAAGAACTCTGATGAAGAGAATTTCGCTTTGGCTACCAAAGCAAATAAGGGGAAGAGCAAGAAAGCTTCTCATTTCGATGCGAAAGGCAAGAAGCAGGACATGTCCAAGGTGAAGTGCTTTCACTGTCACCAACACGGACATTATGCCACAAATTGTCCGCAGAAGAAGAAAAATAAGCAGGCTGCTGGAGAGGCCTTAGCCTCGCAGTTTGAGCTGGATTTTTTGCTGATCGCATGCTTGGTCTCAAGTGTGATGGGTTCAGTGTGGTTTCTGGACAGTGGTGCTTCTTTTCACATGACAGGAGATCGAGATTTGTTTACTGATCTGGATGAGAAAGATCTTGGAGTGCACATTGAGATGGGCGATGATGGTAGATACAGTGCGACCAATATCGGTACCATTTCCTTTGAGAGGGAGTCTGGTAAACCATTCGTATTGAATTAAGTGATGCATGTTCCAGGATTGAAGAAGAATCTAATCTCTATGGCGATGTTAGAAGACAAGGGATATGATGTTGTCTTTAGCGAGGGAAAGGCTTTCTTGCGCAGTAAGGCAACTGGTGAGACCTGGAGGATAGGGGTTCAGTTAAGAACCTTTATCAATTGCAGGTAGATGGCTGTGTAGCAATGGCAGGCAAGGCAGAAGGAGTGGTGAGCTGGGATGATGGCGAGTTGTGGCACCGGATATTGGGCCACCTTCACCATGGAGCTTTGAAGATACTGCAGCAGATTTCTATTGGGCTTCCTAAAGGCACTCTTGTGCAGTCAAATCAGTGCAAGGGGTGTACCTTGGGAAAATTTGTGAAATCCACCTTTCACGAGAAGGATAGTCACGCCACGACAATCCTTGAGAGAATTCACACAGACATGTGTGGACCTTTCTCAGCAGCTTCGACAGCAAAGCACAGGTATTATGTGATATTTGTTGGTGATTTTTCTCGTAAGTGTTGGATCTTCTTCATGCAGAAGAAGAGCGAGACATACTCAAAGTTCTGAGAGTTCAAGGCACTGGTTGAGAAATAATCAGGGAAGCAGGTGAAGGCTCTAAGGAGTGACAATGGTGGTGAATTCATCTCTGGTGAATTTAAGGACTTTTGCAGCGCAGAAGGAATTTGAAGAGAGCTCATAGCACCTCATAACCCACAACAGAACGGGGTTGCTGAGCAGAAGAACAGAACGATCATGGGTGTTGCATGGGTGATGTTGCATGATCAGGGCCTACCCATACACTTGTGGGCAGAGGCATGCAATACTGCAGTATATGTGCAGAACCGTTGTCCTCACAGGATACTTGGCATGAGTACACCCGAGGAGGCGTTTTCTGGTAAGAGACCTAATATTTCCCATTTGAGGATTTTATTTCACCGTTTACATTCATGTGACGAAGGATGCTGAAATAGCAGGAGTCAATCGTAGAGTTGGTTATCAGGGGTAAGCATCGATACACCCCATAACCACGGTGGTGTGCCCGCACGCCGCAAGACCGCGTTGTGCGACGGATATCACCCCGTGTGATGAGAAAGCCATGAAGTGTTCGCTTTCGAGAGGGGAGCCACACTTGCATGCAGATGAGGAGCTATTAGTTCCTAAGGATGAGTCTCAGGATGTGGATCAGCCACAAGATGAGGTTCATGGAGTGGAAGAGACCACTCAGGCAGCGCCAACCATCAGAGGGCGGAAGCGCACTACAGAAGCCGAGCGACTGGCTCAAGATGTAGAGAAGGTTGTAGGAGCACCTACATCACAGCGCAGACAGAGGCAGTCACCTGACCGGTATACTGGATACATGGCTCTTGTGAGCAAGTGTATCATGACAGAGCCATCCTCTTTCGAGGAAGCTGTGGAGGACCCCACATGCGTAGATGCCATGGTGGAAGAGTATGATTCGATTGTCAGAAATAGTGCATGGGAGATTGTCCCAAGGCCGGAAGGGAAATCAGTGGTGGGTTCGAGATGGATCTACAAAGTGAAGCAGGCAGCTGACGGGAGTGTGGAGAAGTATAAGGCAAGATTTTTTGCCCGAGGCTTTTCACAGATAGAGGGGATCGATTATGAGGAGACCTTTGCACCTGTCGCAAGGTATTCTTCCATACGGACGATCCTAGCTCTCTCAGCGCAGATGGGGTGGCACATTCATCAGATGGATGTGAAGACTGCGTTCCTCAACAGAGTCATTGAGGAGGAGGTGTACATAGAGCAACCTGAAGGTTTCGAGATCTTCAGCAGTGAGTTGCATGTGTGCCGACTCAAGAGAGCACTGTACGGGCTGAAGCAAGCACCTCGTGCTTGGTACACTCGGATAGACAGCTACTTCACCGGGCTTGGATTCTCCAAGAGTGAGTCGGATCCAAACCTGTACCAGATTGTGGTGGAGGGGAAGCTGTTGATCATCGTACTGTATGTAGATGATCTGATTTTGACTGGCGACGAGCAGTTGATACTTTCATGCAAGGAGGATCTTGCACGAGAGTTTGAGATGAAGGACCTGGGCATCCTTCATTATTTCCTAGAATTGGAAATTTGGCAGCACAGTGGTGGACTGTTTGTTTCTCAGGGTAAGTATGCCCGGGAGATACTGGAGAAGTTCAACATGCATGGCTACAAGCCTGTTGATACTCCTCTTCCTGGTGGTTAGAGGAAGGAGGCTGCTACTTCAGCGGAGGTAGTGGATGCCACTGTTTATCAACAGTTGGTGGGGTCGCTTATGTATCTGGTCAATACACGACCTGATATATGCTATGCAGTTAACCAGCTTTCACAAGCTATGGTTAATCCTACCAAGCTCTTTTGGAAGGCGGGGAAGCATGTATTGAGATATCTCAAAGGCACATCGGGATATGGATTGTGGTACAGACAGTCGGATAAGGTGAAGTTATGTGGCTTCACGGATGCAGATTTGGCAGGGAGCCCAACAGACAGAAAGAGCACATCTGGAGGGATTTTCATTATCGGGTCGACATCAGTTTCTTGGTACAGCAAGAAGCAGAGATCTGTGGCACTCAGTTCAGCAGAGGCCGATTATATGGCAGCGAGTTTGGTTGAATGCGAGGCTATATGGATGAGGAAGATCCTGGTCAGGTTGTTCAGTTCACACTTAGAGCCTACTGTGATTTATTGTGATAATCAGAGTTGCATCAAACTCTCGATTAATCCAGTATTTCATGATAGATCTAAACACATTGACATCCGGTATCATCATATCAGAGATTGTGTGCAGCGAAAGATCATGTTACTTTCATACATTCCTACGGAGGATCAGGATGCTGATATCTTGACGAAGGCGCTCACCAGGAGCAAATTCGAATACCACAGAGGCAGGATAGGGGTGGCAGATAATCCTTATCTTGTTGAGAGGGAGTGTTGAGATTGCAACAAGATTATGAGCTTAGTGGAAAGAAGTCGCCTTCACTAAGTGGGCCCGCAGGCTATTTTTGGCGCAAAGTCTATTTTTAGACTATGTCTATTTTTAGACATATGGATCATGTTCTATGAGTTGCAGGATGCTATTTGTGGATGGTTGGTCAAGTTGGAAAAAATAGATGAACTTCTATTTTTAGACATATTGGGCGGAATCTATTTTTAGATTTCCAGTCTAAAAATAGATATGTCGAATATTATTAGCTCTTAATAATATTTGGACTCTAAACATTATCTTATTCTCTTGGAGCACTTCAGTTAAGTGCACAGATGTGGCACAGGAGCCGACAGAAGGAATTACGCTATTCCTAAGGGTTAAGTGGAGCTATTGCATGGATACTTCAGTTAGAACTCATGTGACAGAGTTTGGTGGAGTTGATTGAGGAAGTTAGTGGAGTTGTATTCAGTTTAACTCAGTTAAACATAGTTGAGCTAGTTGTATCTAGTCTAACCGATTGATACACTAGTGAGAGTGGTGTGAATTAATTATTAATTAATTCACTAATTATAAACTCATTAATCAACTAAAGAATACATCAGTTAACTTCAGTGCATGGACAGTTTCAGTGGAGACTAGTGAAGAGGTAGGTGAAAGAGCAGTGTGACTATCAGTTGTGAATATATTGGTGCATGAGTTTGCACCACACATTGATGGAGATGCCAATGAGGATTGCACAATGCATACTAGTGGGATTTGAACTTGGATCGAGCTATTATTCATCTTGGATTGCGTAGTAGAGGCAGGCTAATAGGTGGAGCAGATTGGAGCATGTGTTTTGTATGATCTAAGCTTGTGTAGTGTGTAACAATTGGAGATTGTACTGAGAGCTTGTGAGGATTTTTTACAATGATTGTTAAATGATCTCTATCATTATAATATACAGATAGTTGGGGGTTTTCAGCTTTAAGCTTTCCCATAAATATTGTGTTTATATGTGTGATTGTTTATGGTTTTAATGTGCGCATGCGATTGTTTATATTTCCGGCAAAATTAACGAATGAAGAGAAGAGTTGTATTATGCATGAAGCTCAAATATTGTGTGATCGGGATAATCTCGGTGAATAATTTAACAGTTATTCAAATTTATACAATTTCCTCTCATAAACATTCTCTGTTGTCTGCACCATGGGTATGGGAGTGACAAGTTCAGTTCTATCTCCTTAGTTGAACTTATAATTTCTCACCATTCAGTTAGACACCGAGATGGTTGTGACCTGTTTGGCATAGGATTTGTGCTAGTTTGTTCATGAGAATTTTTATTCTTGGCCTCCTACTCCTCCTCCTAGAGTTGATAATACCAAACCCTCCTTCGTTTCAATTCTATCCCGTGGCCTTTTTTCTTTTTAAGGTGGTAGACAATCAAAATTTTAATGAACTCCTATGATATAGGTCAAAAGGGTGGAATAGAGGAGGGATTTTCTTTCAACTTCATGACATTCTAAGCAAGGATATGTATAGGAAGTAGGTACCTATAGGTTTGTCACGAGTTAGAGAGGAGGCAAGAAATATCATTTGGTATTGATGGATGAGGAGAATCTTACCTTCACAAGTAATGAAGTATCGCACAAAGGTGATTACATGTTTCATTTTTCTCTAAAAACAACAAATATGTACAATTGAGTCCATTTGGCATTCACATGCTCGGGAAGTTTGAGGAAGGGACTTACTGTTTGCAAAATTTTATTCTTGAACCAACGTTCTCCAAAAATATGCTTAAGTAGCTCAAGCAGATGGATCTGCATATATTTTTAATTATTTTCCGTTTACATTTTATCCCCATCAAATTTTAAAAGGCTTCAGGTTAAAGCCACATTTTCTTCCGGAAAAATTTCGCAAAACTTATACCTACCGTTGTCTTAAATCGGGGCTTTTCTCTAGCATCAACAAACCTTGTGTTCGTTAGCCTTACCTAACATTCCCACCTTTTCGCATTCTTCTCAAATGCTCAAGCTCCCCTATAAATGCAGTTTTTCAACCCGGGAGGTAAATCCCGTATGCAACCCTAATTTCCTACCTTGGAATGATAAACCAGGATCCTCGAGGGTGTGACCTGTTAGTTAAAATCTCCATAGAGAACTCCTGGCCATGAGAATAATGAGCCTAACTACCAGTTACACCTTTAGCTATGGTATGGTTTAATGGCACGATTTGAAATTATTCAAATATGAGCGCAAAGTCATCCCATAACTCATAACACTCCCCCGCATCATTTAATAATTGATACCTTTTTTTTTTAACTTGATTTAGTCTTGTAGGGTAGCTATAGGTTAGCTGAATTAATAATATAATCATTCACTCATCATAATTCTCCTAAGTCAGAAATAATTACTCTATTAAAAAGAATAATCATGTTATAACATAGGAGATCTTCAATCAACTTCAAAGAGGAATGATCTTTTCCTTAAAATATTCCTTGCATTCTTATGTCGAGAAATAGTTGCCTTTATCTCTTTATTGAAATATAACCACACTCAGTAGAAATAGCTCTATTTTTCTCTGTCACCAATGTAACCTTCAATTAGGAGAAATAGCTTCCTTTTTATCACTGCTAATAATGAAATATAAAAAGGGTATCGCTATTACCCGAGTATTTCACCTATTATTTTATTACAAAAATTACCAATAATCCTTTCATACTAACCTAAGTTAAAATAGTGGTTTTAATGAAGAACCCAAGACACAATACCACCTATAAACTCAAAGACCTTTTGGTTTTAAGACTCTTTTGGCTTTTACTAAAAATGACTCGAACTTTGACATAGACAAAATTTCAAGAAAATTCAAAAAGTAGTATAGAAGCTGTAAGACCATAAAGTATTTAAAGAAATAACACTGCATTCCCTCTCCTTAAAAAAGTGCTGTCCCCAACACTTGAGTATGCGTGATCTTCTTCTGTAGATAAAATTTATCATTCTCCCACGCTGAATCTAGTGGTGGTTATTCCACTCGATGAGATACTCTAAAGTCGGACCGATTTCTCGTAGTTTTCTAGAGTCCTTGTTTGCGTGACTTCTTTAGGTTCCAATATTATTTTTCCTCTCTTCAGGTTTAAACATTGCTTGAACTGAAAGAGTGTGTCACCTATAACCTTCTTTAAGAATGAAACATGGAAAATTAGGTGCTCCTCCGAGATGTTATAAATGCACTTGTATGTCATAGTACCAATATTTTGCAACACCAGGATTTTAATTACATAATACTTTGCAGGATAATTTATTATCCTTCTTAGCTTGTCGTAGGACATTTGTTTTTATGGTTGTAGCCGTAAAAAATACCAAGTTGCCTACATCAAAATCCTATTTCTCTACGATGTTGATCCGCCAATTGTTCATTCAATTTTTTCAGCAAGGTGAGCTTATCCTTTAAGAGTTGAGAACTTGTTATCGATGGTCAATGTGATATCTCCACCGTTGAACTCTTAATTTTCTTAAAGATGATGTGATGGACTATGGATGATATCCATAAACTACCATAAATGGGGTCATTTTTGTTGGCAAGAGATGGAAGGAAGTGTTATACCACCATTCAAATTTGGGTAGGTAACCACTCGACCCATTGTATTTTTATCGATACAAAGAAACAAAGATATCCTTCCAAACACTTTCTCATCATCGCGCTTCCCATCGATTGAGGATGACATGATGAGTTGCTATGAGCTAACTTATTACCCAAAAAAGAAAATAATTCCCGTCCAAATATTTCTTGTAAGAAATGGGATCCTTGATAAGCTTACAATAATCTTTCGTTTCCAAGAAGCTTTTGAATTATTTCATAAATGCAAAGAGAAACTGTCAGTTTTAATAATATATAATGCAAAAAAGTGCATACTTGGTAAGTCTATCACCAACACCATGATGATATTCTTTCCTTAGGAATTGGGCATGTGATAAAATCCATTGAAACTTCTCCCAACGTTGACTTGGAATGATAAAGGTTGTAAAAGAATTCCTAGTCTTAATTGTCTCAACTTTATTTTGTTGAAAACTAAAACATTTCCGCTACAAACTTGAATATCAGACAAGGCCATGCATCAAAAAAATTCCTTCTTGACCGTGGTAAGTTTTTTAAAAGTGAGTCAGTCCCTCCTAAGGGAGAGGTGTGCAATTCCTAAAGAATATTTTGTTTGAGTTGGGAATTTACAAATATATATGTATATTTGTACCATAATGAACTTATTTTTCTAGCCAAATGTTTTAGATGTAGTGGGATCATGCTACAACTTTTGAATGAGTGTCCACAAATCTTCATCATTCTTCCATTCATCCCTTTGTTTTGTGTAATATTCCCAATTATCTTTCCGCTAGTTGGAATATTAAATTTTGTTTTGGCTTTACTTAGAAGAATAAGAGTAGGGAGACTCATAAATCTCCTTAGTAGAATAAAATCGCTCCTAATGTGAACAAGGAGTACTGTAAAGTAGATGGATAAAGAACCCTTTATGTGTGAATAGGATGAAGTGCGTAGATGTGGGTCAAGTTTGACCAAATCAACAAGGTTTGCATGGAGGGAGTGGATAATCAATGAGAGATAAATACAGCTTTAGAGGGAGAGTTCGTATGGAAGTAGTGGCGCTAATGAGTGGGGCCCAAGGTGAGAAGGCTCACAAATCATATAAGGAAGGGAATGGAAGCCACTGGAAGGATGTTTATTATTATTATGTTTTGAACGTTATGACTTCTTGCTCTCTTCAGCCTATTTTGGTGAGACTATCAGAAGAAGATGAAGCACAAGGGTGTCTCTGATCTGGATCCCACCCCTCATCCTCGAGGGACTTCCGAGTTCCCACCAGAGGTTATTTAGTTTCATTTCCACATTCGCACTAGTCAAGCTTCATCTTTCTTTCTATGTAAGACATTTTCTCGCCAAGGTTGTGATGTGTTGCAGTAGAAGTGTTGAAGGATGGTTTGATTGCACATTTCGAGCTTGTTTTCAAATGGAGGAATCATTCTTTCCACCAAGAGGCCTAGTGAGGTCTCGGTTTGGTGAGATTGTAGAATTTGCATCATAATGTTTCGTCAATACCATACCCCATGCGCCTCGCTCGCCTTTGATCGCGTTGTTATTTCAAAGAGCAATAGTAGGGTGGTTTCAAGGCATCATTTGAGTGTTTTCTTTCGTTGAAGGGATCAACCTTCACTTGAAGAGTCCATTGGAGGAGTTCCACTCAATTATTCACTATTCCATCCACCTCCTTCTATGTGCTTCTACTTGCATCAACATTCTTCATTCCTAGGCTGTAGATCACCATTCTATATTTTGTATATTTTCCGGGAAACCTCTTCCCCGTTCCGTTCGGAAAGGTGTTATAGAGCCTTGATATTTATTTTAAAGACTTCGAAGCCTATATTGTTTTGTATCATTGCAGCTTAAATTGCAATGCCTATGTCCCCTAGACCGCGCCGTATTGATCTTCCTCGCATTTATGTAGCGTTGTTTCTCATATATTTGTCCGTGTATATTGGTCTCATATTTCGATGTGAAATTATTCAATGCTTCTTTCCATTATCGTGTTCAATATTTCTTCTTTTCCTATTTTGGAATATTATAGTGGTATCATATCACAATATTGGCTTAGCAAGTGCATTCAACAATATGTCATCGAAGAGGGAGATCCTATCGCCGTATAGAGAAGAGGTATATCAAAAGAAACCAAAGATATGATTATACGATGATAGAGAATACAAGGGAAAACTCCCTTATCGGGAGGAGAGGAGAAAGGATTTTCCTAAGCTTCTTCTTTCAAACTATGCAAGATATTGCAAGAGAAATCAAGGAGATGAGGATGGATAGCACAAAGAATCCCCAAAGGGTTTCTACATGGAGAAGGCTCTAGCATTTCACATCACCGGCATGGTCAACCAATGAAGCAAAGAGAGCCCCAATGTCTTATTTATGCCTACATTCTTAACAATGGGAAATGGAGGGTTTCAAGAACAAGAAACTCTTGAAGTTTATTTTTTGAGTATGAGTCTCAATCTTCCTAGATTCAAGTATCATTTGAGCTTTCAAGGGTTTTTTCATATCAAGGACAATAGGAGACCCCGACATCGATAACAGAGGTGAAGGATTCATACAAAACAATGATTCCTTACTCGTACCATGTAGATTTCTTCTTTACCCTCTTTTTGAGGGGTCATCCAAAATGTGCTGTACCAAATCTTGGGTATAGAAGCTAGACATATACTTCCAAATGAACCAAGTACCTGAGATGGAATCCATCAAATAGCGGTTGCACCTTGAGGGTGAGGCACATGATCGTGTTTCATGGACTTTCATATCGAGGGAATGCTAATGTGAGTATTCGTATTTCTTACCATCAGTGTTAATGGAGAGGTTTCGATCAAGAGACTTAGAGGCACCTTTCATTGAGCTAACTAGTTAAACAATGTAGTAATCCAAACTTACATTTCTACCCTAAAACTTTATGTTATGGTTCCCGATTTATCTCGTAGCTAGGAAGGTCTATATGTTTATTGATGGGCTAGTAGAATCTTCTACAGGTTGGTTAAGTCAACCAAACCAACTAATTCTTCAAGATGTTTCTTGAAATGGATAGAGATCCACAAGATGCTTTCTATGGAAGGAAAAAGCACCATTTCAAAAAATCCCACTTTTCCATCAAAGGGAAAGATGAAGGTCTTCTTTAAAGGAGAGCCAAAAACAAAGTACCTCTTAGTGATGATGTCCAAAGAGACTTGAGGAGAAGAAAGCTGCTCACATGCCAAGAATCATGGGCACCTAGACATATGTGCAAGTAGGAGAAGGCATGCTATATAGAGGTATTTCTCCTGGATAATGAAGAGTGAGGAAGAAGAGTAACCAAGGAGTTCATATTGTTGTGATAGCAGGAGAGGATCCACCACTACTAGAGGTGGAATGAGCATTTTCTCTAATTGGGGGCCCTTGCATCTTTGTAGGGAGTACCTGGCACTTGACTTTGAGAGTTCGAGGTTACATTTAGGATCAAAGGGTATCAAGAAACATTGAAAGTGGGGCTACCCACAACTTTATTGATTCCCAATTAGTATGAGAGGCACACGACCGATAAATTCCGATGAATTTTCGCTTTGTCCTGTGATCTAGAACCATGTACCATGCATTATGTTCCAAAGATTATCCGTCACCATGGGGACATACTGATCGATCACTTTTTGGTTGACAACCCTGACACTCAATGATATTGGGTGTGCAAAGGCTGATTACTTTGGGGAAGGTCACCACAGACAGGGAGACTTTTGCATAACATGGATTGGGTAGATAAAAGAGTGGTAAACATTAGATGATTAGGGCATGCACACTATCCCTCTTAGACAACTTCCACAATGCAAATAAAAATGTAGCCAGATTTGTGCAAGAAGCAAGGACCTAACAACTGTGGGTTATGCAGATTACTTCTGGCTCATGACACATGTTGGCTTGAGGGGCTCCGACTCAGTTCTTCAAGGGTAAAATAACAAACCCCTATATTATCGTTCCTGCGTTGACTGGCAGTCGCGCTCCCCCTCAAGTAGTATGGGTGGGTGTTGGAACCATGCTCTCGCACCCTAGAAAGGAAGGGTAAGGCAAGCAGAGCTATCACTGCTTTGTAATATCCGCATTACTCCGGTTCTTCACATTTTAAGCATGTATCTATTTACATCCACGTGCACTAGATCTATAATTATATACTTTCTATAGCATCAAAATAGTATTATCTAAAATGAGCTTTACCGCATCTAGATCCAATCATTCAAGACACATATCTTAGCAAGAAAGACAAAATACATAATATTAAAGAATTATCAACAATTCATACAACAATACTCACAGATTCGCATCTCTAATAATCCTTCGCATTCATTCATTCATCAATCCTTACAATTCCCTTCCTAACCTACGCACACAAGAACAAGGTCCGCACACAATCGACTAATAGATCTCTCTCGCGCACATAGCCGCCAGAGTCCGTTCCCCAAAAACCCAAATAGATAGCTTGGCTACCGCATCGCATCAATAGCCCATCAATTTATCCTTTTCGATACAAAATACATCTCTATTTATAACAATCTATCTTCGACTTTCCTATGGTCTCCGCAACCCATGTTTTTCGACCCCTAGTTTACCCTTTGACCCATTACAATGTGTTTGGGGCTTTTTACCCACCCCAAAACCCTCGCGTTATACTAAATATAATCAAAAGTAATCAAAATGGACTAGTTTCGCCACTGTTAGGAGACCCCGTTCCAACAATCCCCCAACACACCCGTGACTCGTCCCGAGTCACTACAGTTGGTGCGGCTTCAATTTGCGTGCACAAAGTATCCGTTAAAAGTGCTGACAAGTGAGGGGAGTACGTCCAAAATTTGGCCGCGTACTGCACGCAATTTGACTCAATGTCGTGAGGCAGTCGATCAGATTAGTGACCCGTTTCAATGTGCCTTGTGATATGTAATGTGAACATAACTGCAAGTTACAGCACCATTTTATTGTCTAACCTACCATCATTAGATGGACTCATATACACCATGTAAGACCAATTTTACCTCTATGAAATTACATTTCTCACTATGCTAAATAACTTAATAAACCATATTTATTAAAGTTGTTTATGGTCCAGTCAGAAACCCCAAAAGGAAATATTAAACAAACCTATATTTGTTTGATTTTCCTCATGGAATAAATTAATGTAAACCATACCTAATTATTATTCTACCATGTTAACTCCAAAAACAAAGAAATTAATGAGATAAACTCCTTAGTTATCTTATTATTTTCTAGAATAATTATTTAAATCTTATCTAGATAATATTCCTTGTTAAATATGACCAAATCACTTCCACCATTAATCAAATAAATCATTATTTATTTGATTATCTTCCCAACCACTTTCCTTAAAAAGATAAATAAATCCCATTTATTTATTTATTTTTCACTAATCAAGGGATTTTGACCCAAGTCAAACACCCTTTCCCTCCAACAAATAATAATAAAA
The DNA here is from genome assembly GCA_034641835.2 of Pinus albicaulis. Classification (NCBI taxonomy): domain Eukaryota; kingdom Viridiplantae; phylum Streptophyta; class Pinopsida; order Pinales; family Pinaceae; genus Pinus; species Pinus albicaulis. The sequence continues at coordinate 14,257 of JAXQQM020087778.1, forward strand.
TATTCCATAAAGGTGGATCTAGATTTTGGTTAACATTATTTTCACTATGAACTAAGATCTAGAATGACCCAATATTTTGTTATAAATAGAGGTAATACCCTCCCCATTACCCTTACCTTTTGCTGCTCTACTAGATCACCCCTGATCTATACACTTGGTCTCCTTCTTCATCATTTTGCTCCCATTGAGCTTCATTTTTGCTATCAATGAGGTACTTAAAAGAGAGAGAAAGCTTAGATCTGAAGTAACAGATTACAAAGAACCCATCCTATTGAGGAGAGTCAGATACACCTTCTTGTTTTCCCCTCCCCAGTGCCCGTAACATAAAAATTCTTTTCAAAAAATTGTGTTCTTGTCTTATCTGCGTTGATGCATGAGTAAACCCTTTATCGATCGCTTAATGTCTTTCCATACATAGATCTTGTGTTTTGAAGCTATTTTCTTGTCTAACTAATCATGATTCAAGATGTTTGGCCCACTATTGTTGTTAGGGCTATTAGTTATGCGTAGCTAAAGTGATCTCGTACACTTGACAAAGGTTTCACACTAACACACTGCAGGCGAGAAATGAGTGTAGTACTGCATAATGGCTTCAAACATTTTCAAACAACTTTCTCTTAGAGTGCCGAAGGTCCTCATCCGTCTTATGGATGGTTAGTGTGTCAGCGAGAATGGGGGAAGGTGTAGAGGTCGACTTTAACCGTGTACGCCGCCCAATGTGAATTCTCGCTAGATATGTTGAATCGTGGAATGGTGTTGTACCATCATCCATAGCTCAGAATAAGCTGACCCACCAGCCTCGCGCCGCCTACTCCTCAATGATATGCATTGCGTTCCAGGACTGGCCTACAATCCGCCGGGGCCCAAAATTCTCGAGGTATGTCGTACCGTTAGCCGTTCGTCCTTGCCACGGCGATGTAACCTCACGCATCACTCGAGGATAGTATTTGTAGCTCTAAAATCCGTATAGCCGTGCTAAGTCTGCTGAGCCCCGCAGTTAGTCGGTGCGGCAAACTATGCCACAGAGGGAGTGAACATACATTTCTTCTAGTGGATGGTGCTCGAGAGCCGCAGACGTCGTAGCATGTCCCCGTACCTCGCGCATTCCTCTTCTCGTGTGGGGCTTCACAGACAATCCTCGCAACAAGCCCGTGCTTAGTCCCATAACCGTACTCGCCGCCGCAGTCCTTCACGTTCTTTTTGCTGGTCCGAGTCCATTTTAACAAAAGGCGAATTCTACGTAAAATATGGATGAACACAACAAAAACTCGGAATGCGATAGCCAAAGCTCTATCAAACGGAACAAACAAAACCCTGGCCAAGTTTCTCTCCAACCATCCTCATTTCTCCGAGTTATTAATTGGCGAAGGAGCTCGTTCGTGGCACATAACCTTAATCCACGACCGTTCTTTCCATTAATTGCCTTTATTGAAATTCTGCTCATTTTTCATACTTGTGGGGGTCTTTTCATGAACGGACATTTTTTGACTCGTTATCCTTCGTCTCAGGCTTCCTGTCCATGAAATTTTATAATCATGATGATGCTTGTATGTCGTCATGTACCCAGAGTGAGTGTCTGGCGAAGCAGGGTGTACCGCAATCAAGGCGCTGGTCGAGGCCTTTATCTCGCTCGGCCGGCAAGATGTCCCCGTGTGAGAAGGTTGCGCCATACATCCCTATGTCATTTAGTTTACCGAGATGTTCGCATATTTTTAGATAGGTCTTACATCCCACGTGTACTAAGGTCCGTGGTACCCTGCATCCTATTCGGCAAGGTTCGACCGCACTTTTTGAGTGTTGCACATCAAATAGTATCTCAAGGTGAGGGTCATCCGACCCTCAAGCCCATCTAGCCATGTGGGTCCCTATGCACAAGATCACCCTACCCCGTACCTTGTGCAAAGAATACCGAGCCTCGCATGTGTGTTTCACACATAGGTCGGGCAGTGATGCTTTCCGTTCAAGTTCCGTGGGGACTCTTCGTCCATCGTGCTACCGATCTTCACCGCGTCTTCGCGGTGCATGCAGGTTCTTTCCGTGGTAGAGATGTGACAACAAATTCTCATGGTTTGAAGGCTCAAGCACCGAAACCCCATGCAACCGACCTTGGTTAATTCTATAGCCCCTTACTCCAGCCGAAAACATTCACCGTCCTTTTCCCCAATGTAGCATTCCTTCTCATCCGTGGGGTTGTCCTTATCTTCGTCCGGCGATTACGCTATCTTATAAATGTGATCCACCCCTCCTTTTCATAGGTTTGCCTCCGTGTACCGTGCACCTCTCCGCTAGGTCTAGTAGCAGGACATGGACCCCTTGTTTTTTGTAACACCATGTTGTGTTTTTGAGGTTGATGACACTCCCATGTCTATTGCCCGTCCACCCAAGGAGCACAGTGCAGGGGTCCACATCTTCTACTATTTCTATCACTCAAAATCAGCCAGGACCCATACCCTCGCGATGTCCATCATGACTCAGGTAACTCACCCGCAGGGATGATATTTTGTTGATTCTCCATTCGTATTGAATAAGGACCATTCCAACTTAGGCTCTCCCATTCATTGCCAGCGGTTTGTTTGCAAGACGTTTCGCATCCGATCCAAGATCTAAAATAACTCCGATCCATCTCCAAGGTCTCCTCGATTCGTGCGCCAATCGCATCTCTCTCCGGTGTGTTTGCAGCTGTATACTGTACGTCTGGTCTCAAGAATCAAATTGGCCCGAGTCGCGCAGTATTCGCAATGCTAGGAGATTTTCACTACTCGTGGATTCCATAGTAACTTAAGACATGCCTTTAAAAAGGGCTCAACTCCTTCTTCATTCAAGGTTGTGCGAGGTCGCCAATGGTGCTTTTTCGAACAACACTCCTTCCCGAGGGGGCAAGTCCCTCCCTGGGGCCGCCTGCAGGACCAAACACCACTATTGCGGACCCTTACCTCGGTCTCGCCTTCCTTAACCCGCCAATTTTGCACGTTCGCGCCTAGTGGGTCGTTTTCCCGCATCTTGGCTAGTACATTAAAATCGGGAAGTCTTCGAACCTCATGATCCAAAATTGCCTATGATACTCGCACGATGACCTCGGTGGATTAGGGAATTCTCCGGCAAAGGCCTTGCCCCCCCATAGTTATAACATATTAGGGGCCGCCCACGCCCTCGACCCGCGCTTTCCTCCCCGACCCTCCTTCGCCGGCCCGTGATCCTCCTCCGTGCGCACAAGCAAGTCTGCGATGCAGGTCCGATTTCACCCTATATGTTCCCACGATCCATCATTAAGTCATATGCGTACGCTCTGGCCATCATGTCCGCCGATCGACGTACCTGCCACCGCGGGTTTTTGCGAGGGGGACAAGGCAATGCCACCCGTTAGCTAGGGGCAATGGTTCATACTACAGTCCGTTACTCGATGCTCATCACACCAAAGTGTAGATCCGTTTCGATCCTAGTCTCAACAGACAGCTCTCGATTTCTCTCCGGTCGCATCGCAGTGGGTCCTCCGGCTACATAATTGACGCACAGCTGACACCGATCCTTCGTATGGCCGTACACCCGAGATCGCATGTGTACCGAGGTCTACCCCATTTCCTTTCCTCATTCTTTTCGCAGTTCTCGTATCTATGCATAGCCCCAAGTTGTTCCTCGGATTTGTTGTACCCCTACCGACGCATTCTCCCGGGTGCAGCTCAATTTCATGGCAACTCTTGCCAGCCTTTTTCCCCGCGATTGAAAAGCCCCGATGACCATTGGCATGCACAAGTGAGGTGTAACATAGCGATGAACCACTCTGTGATGTTTTCTATCATCATATTCGAACCCTCCTTCCCTAATCACCTCTTCATAATCGGGCCGATCGGCCTAACATCACTCGTACGCACCTTCTTTGTGTCCTTACTCGTCATCATTAACCTGGGAATAAGATTTCGGTTTTCTTTTAAATCGTTGTTTCAGAGTATATTTGATATCTTTAATGGAGGCCATTCCATTTCGGGCAATGTATCGTATATACCGCTCCGGGTAGGCTCATCATCAAATGCTAAAGACAAATCGCAGCATTCTCTTTATCATTTCGCTTGCAACATTTTGCGCAATTTAGATGGTAGGTCTGGCCACAAACCAAAATCGTCCATATCCCTCATTCCCCCTACCTCTTGAAGGTAGGCATTTTCAAGTGCTGCACGACCACCGTCTAGGAGGGTGGTGGTATAAGCAAATTTTACCTTGTGCGTGCCTAGGTGGTGACGTGCCTAGGGGATCTTGCGTAACCGGTTCCCTCGCAATGTGATTGTAGTGGATCTCCTCTCGCTGGCGTTGGTCCGATAGCATTTACCATCGCGTGTCGCACTTCCTCTAGATTCGAGGTCATTCAACTGTATGACACACAGATGCTTCCTTTCGCACAAGAATTTCTTCATCGTTAACCCGTAACGCCCCCGTAAGTCCTGCCCCGTAAATCCCTCAAGAATCATCGTTCGGCCTCTATATGATAAAATCCAACTAATGAAAAATTATGTCACAAATCCTCCTACAATAATTATCCACCTGTGTTGACTCATCATATGCGATGGTATTATCATTTTTTTCAAGTCGTTCGGGAGAAACTCAGTCCACAGAGTGACCCGCCCATCCTTCCGCACTTCGAATTCCACCAATCTAGCCACCACTTCGGAGTTCAATCGAAAAGGTCACAAAGAATATCGAGTTTTCCGCAAAGGACGTACCTATTTTTCCACCTTTTCGTCGTTAACTTCTCACCGCGATTTTCTTTTACCGCAAATTCCTAGATCTTTCTTTCGAACTCATTTTCTCGATCTCTTTTCTTCTGTGTTTCCAAAATATTCTTCGTCAATTCGATTCCTCTCTCGATCACCCAAGAATCGAACCATTTGTTGGCTTGAGGGGTCCTAACCTAGGTTCGTCAGGCAAGGTTTGCCAACAAACCCCTATACCATCGGCTCCTTTCTAAGTAGCTGGACCTCGCTTTCAAAGTCATACCTCACCTCGAAGTAGTATGGGTGGGTACGGAACCACATTTCGCACTCGAGAAAGGAAGGGTAAGGCAAGCGTAGCCGTGTTATATTTCGTAATTCCTGTGACAATTCGGTTCTTCATGTTAAGTATGTATCTATTTGCATCCACGTACACTAGAGCTATAATTATATACTTTCTATAGCATCAAATACGTAGATATCTAAACAAAGCATAACAAATCTAGATCCAATCATTCAAAAGACATGATCTTTGTGCGGAAAAGACAAAAAAATACATAACACAAAATAATTATCAAAGCATCCATACAACAATACTCATAGATTCAGATTCTAATAATCTCTTCGCATTCATTCATTCATCAATGCTTACAATTCCTTCCCAACCTACAAGACACAATAGTCAGAAGTCCTGTGACACAAATGGACTAGGATCTCTCTCGCACACAACCATCAATATTTCGTTTCAAACTCAAACAGAGTAAATTTTAAGCAACAGACGTACCGTCAATAGCCCATCAATTCTTATCCTTACAAAATACATTCCTATTTATAACAATCTATCTCCGACTTTCCTATGTCCGCTAACCCATGGCTTTGACTCTAGTTTACCCTTTGACCCATTACAATGCCTGTGGCTTTTACCCACCCTTAAACCCCCGAGATATACTAAATAGTCACAATCAAAATTAGTCAAAATGGGACTGGGCCAAGAAATTACAGAGACCTCGTTCCAACAACACATTACTATTTAGAGGCATTCCACTTGGGAGACCACCAAACTAGGAGTTAACGAGATATGTTCACGATCGTGTTTCACCACTCATAGATCCAAGAGGGTGAGAACCTTGAGTGTCCTGGCATAATAGAGAGATCCTTGGGCAAGCTCAAGGAGGAGGGAGACATTCTCCCACATCAATATTACCCACTCTCACCAAACATAATAGCCGAGAGAAGATGTTTCGTGATGAAGGATGGCACCATCATGGTGCAAGGGGACCACTACATGGCTTTGGAGAATCGTAAGATAATCAACATAGTAGTGAATCTTCCACTTATGGTGAGCAGGATGGTGGCCACTCATGCATACATCGGGGCTAAAAATGTGCTGTTTTCGTGATGGGTGATAGCTTCCCATGGAAGGCTAACCTCCAAAAACTTCAACCTTTGCTCGAGCAAGAGCGCCACAGGAGGAGCAACAGAGGAAGGATAGCAAGATCTCGAAATATGACTTTGTCATGGGATATGTCAAAGAAGAGGACAACAACATGACAAAAAGTTTACATTATGTATTTGCAACGCCTGCTATTATTGAGTATTCGATCCTTATCGGGAGATCCCAATTGTTGTTGGAATACTCCAAGGATCTCTTTTCATGCAAGATACTTGAGACGAGCTATCGATGAAGATATATGAGAGATGGGGTCGCTCATTATTAGAGTAGGATCTTTCGACTAGAGAATCTAAGCTCAAGGAGAAGCTACTACATGCAAATTACATATTCATTTTTTGGTCTAACTCATTATCATTGCATGGACCTGGCACACCATGTAAGACCAATTTTACCTAAGTAAAATTGCTTTCACTATGGAAAAATAACTTGATAAACCACATTTATTAGGTTGTTTATGGTCAAAATAGGAAACCCCAAAAGGAAATATTAAACAAACCCATTTTGTTTAATTTTCCTCATGGAATAATTAATTAAACCATAATTTAATTATTATTCCCAGTCATGTTTAACCCAAAAACAAAGAAATTAATTAGATAAACATTTATTTATCTTATTATTTTCTAGGAATAATTATTTAAATCTTATTTAGATAATATTCCTTGTTAAATATGACCAAGTCACCCACAAATAATTAAATAAATCATTATTTATTTAATTATCTTTCAACCACTTCCTTAAATAATTAAATAAATCATTATTTATTTGATTATCTTCTAACTGCGTCCTTAAAAAGATAAATAAATCATTTATTTATTTATTTTTGACAAATTAAGGGATTTGACCCAAGTCAAATACCTTTTCCCTCCAACAAATATAATAAAATATTCCATAAAAAGTGGATCTAGATCTGGTTAACCCATGCACCAAGATCTAGAATGACCCAATGTTTTGTTCTAAATAGGAGGGTTTTTCCTACCATTCTTCACCTTTTGTTGCCTATTAGATCACTCTGGATCTATACACTTGGTCCCGTTTTCCTACCATTTTCTATGTGAGCTCCCTTTGAGTTCCATTCTTTGTGTGGGTTTTCTACACCAACAAGAGAGAGAAATCTTAGATCTGAAGTGCTGAGGACTTCCAAGAACCCATCCCACTGAGGAGAATTGGATACGCCTTCTTGTTTTCCTCCCAGGTGCCCCATTAATATAAAAATTCTTTCAAAAATCGTTCTTGTCTTGTCTATTGGTATATGGAGAAAACCCTTACTTTTTCTGCTTAATGTCTTTCCATGCATAGATCTGGTTTTTTGCAGCTCTTTTCTGTCTAACTAACCGCAGATCTGAAGATATTGGCAGCCACTTTTGTTGTTAGGGCTATTATTTATGCGTAGCTAAAGTGGTCCTTTTTCGTACACTTCGAAAAAGGATTCATACTAACAAATGGCGACTCCACACGGGTTTTAATTTACGACCGCTGTCATTTTTCATATTCCTGCATATCCAGCTACTTCAAACCCTAGGGTTTCTTTTCAGCTGTTTATTTTTCCTATTTTTATGTTTTTTTTCTCACATAAAACCCTAAAACATTAAAATTTCTAACTTCCATGTGTTTCTGGCCCTATTGCGCAGGTAAGCGACACCAGCCGCAACTGAGACGGCAACTTTTCTGAAAATCTGCCGCCGAGACAACCGGAATGGGGGGGTCGGACTTTTTGGCCCATAACCTGCGACCTGGACCTCCAGGTCGCACTTTTCTTTCCCTTTTCTGCGACCTGCACTGAAAACAGGTCAGAACCTGCAACCTGCCATTTTTTCAGTGATTTTTCTGCAATTTTTCTGGGTTCTGCTGCAACTTCTGTCAGGGTCTTCCAGCCTCTGTTTCAGCCCGCTTTGACCTGGTTTTCATCTGTTTTAGCTCATCTAAGTGGGAACCTAGCCCCCTAGGGCTTCAGTACCCTCCACTTTTTGTGGAAGAGTTTTTAGCTGTTTCAGCCTCTTTTTTTCTGAGTTTCAGCTCCCCCTTGTCCAGATCTGTTACCTCCTTTTCAGATCCCTTTAAGTCAACCTCTCTTCCTTTCAAATCACCTCTTGTTGTTTTGTTTGGACCTCTCTTTAGGACCTCCTCCCTATCCTTTCCACCTTTTGCTGATTTCCTCCCTTTTTCCAGCCACCTTGCCTCTGTCTCTTGGCTGTGATCTGCACCTCTTTTCAGCAGCCTTATCCTCTAGATCCATGTCCCTTTTTGACCTTAGATCTATTGGCCTCTTGTCCGTGTGTTTTGCCTAGATTTTTTTCCCTTTTTTAGCTGAGTTTTGAGATACCCGCCTTCTTGGGTTAGATAGATGCACAAGTAACTGTTAATTTTCTATTATTTCAGCATTATATATTGTTCTCTATAGGTTTATTTTCAGTTACGCAGCACACTTTTTTCTTGCTCTCAAAACCGAAAGGGTTTAAAAATTAAAATTAACGCACGCCACACACTGACCCTAAGTGAAGAAGCGCCTGGTTAACACCGCCTAGCAAAGACACTAAAATCAATTGTCACTGCACCTTTTCTGCCCTTGGCCTCACTTGATTCTGTCCCTTTCTGCCCCTGTCGGTTTCCTTCTTCCTGTCGTCATTGCGCCCCCAAGACGCCTTTCCCAGAGACTTCTTGGCCTTCACCCTCAGTTTCCGGTCGATCGACCTGCTCCGACCCGCCATCGTCGAGCCAGTCCTCCTCCGAGTCCACACTCCGACTCCTCTCCTGATTCATCGGGTTCCCTTTCTCCTCCTGGTTCTCCCCCTATCACCTTCACCATGTCTGGTCCAGGGCCTAACGCTGGTGGTGCTCTAGGCCCTAATGCCAGACCTGCCACTAGCGGAACCGCCACAGGAACTACCTCGGCCACACCCTTGCTGCTGTACATTGCAGGCCTCAGCCTCCCTGATTTCAATCAGTTGATCAACGACCCTATCCGCCACGATGTTGGTTGGCCTGCTATGCCAACCAAGCTCCCCTCCGACATCCCTAAGTTCGAAGGCCTTGCTGGAGAAGATCCAACCAATCATGTCTGATCTTTCCACATGTGGTGTTCCTCCAATTCCATTACCGATGACTCCATCCGTCTTCGTTTTTTCCAACGCACGCTTACCGACAAAGCTTCTAAATGGTATGTTGAACAAGCCACCTCTTCCCATACCACCTTTGCGACCCTTGCCCAAGCCTTTTTATCTTATTTCCAGCTCCCTCTCCAATACGATACTGGCACGGAGCTCTTGACTTCATTCAAGCAAACTTCTTCAACCTGCCTTTCCGCCCATGTTCAGGAATGGCGACGAAGACGAAGCTTATGTCGAGCCCCCCCCTTTGAAGATCGGGTTTACATGGACTGGTTCCTTCGCACCCTCTTAGCTCCTATCGGCAAAGATGTCGCCTCTCACTTTCCTCAAACTGAAGAAGCCGCCCTCCAAATCGCCTTGAAATATGACCTGATCTACGCTCAATCTGGTTATGTTTATATCGTTCTTCCTGACCTCCCCAGGCCCAGCGGCGCTAACGCCCCGGGGGCATCTCATTCCGCCGATGGTATCGTTGGAGCCCTTTCCCATCCGTACGCTCAACCTTCTATGCACTATGGTCTCCCTCAGGGAGGGGCCAGCACCTCTAGCACTCTTCCCCCTCCCGGTAGCATGTATCCAGGATACGGCATGCCTCCTCCTTTTTCCCAACCTCTTGCTTACCTCAATGTTGCCCAACCTCACCATTACCCTTATCCGCAGCCTGGTGCGCCAGCTCCTCCAGCATACGCGCTTCCATCTCCCTTGCCTCCTCCAAACCCGCAATAGCACTTACAACCCCCTCCAGGGCAAGTATTTGCACAGCAGGGCGCGACTAATCCCCCTTCTTCTCAAAGAAGGCGGAGAGGCAACCCAAACCAATATGCCCCTGGTACCCGTGGACCCAATCCTGGTGTTGACCCTAACACTGCCAACCAGCAACAAGGCACTCAGCCCAAGCTGGACAGGCCGCTTCGCACAAATAAGCCTTGTTCATGTTGCGGTGTTTATGGTCATTACACCCATGATTGTCCCCTCTTACCCCAGATGCGGCAGATGTGGGAGTCTCAAGCCACATTGCGCGGACAACACGCCTCCCCTCATGCTCCTCCTAATGTGGCCACTACCCAACCAGCTGTGTTTACTGATCCTTTCCCTCAGCAAGGATTCGTGGCTACCCAACCGCTTGACAGCCAGGTCGCCACTCCCCCTTCCCTTTCTGGTTCCTCTAATTACCAGATCCTTATGATGCACTCCGATCCTTCCCCGACCGTCGACCTTCACCTTCAAACTCGGTCTCGCCAGTACCCCAAGCCTCCTGCTCAGTCTGCCCCCGAGCCTACTTCTTCAAGTTCTACAGAGCCTCTTTCGACATCCAGTGGCCCCTTACATATCCCTCAACCCAAAGTTGAGGTTCATACCAAGATTCCTAAGGGACCCCTACGTCGAAATGATGCTTCCGGTTGAGTTGCTCATTCGTATAGTATAGTAGATGATTTGGCACAATCTCCTGCTGCCATTTCCACACTGGAACTCCTCCAGTCGTGCCCTTCCCAAAAGAAGGCTCTACTATCTGCCGTGGGTGTTGTAGATCCTGCTGATGACCAAATGATTATTTTCGACGCCACTCAATCGGACCATCCCCCTCTTCCTGCTTCCGTCACCTTCCAAATCCCAGTCAAAATCCGGAACGCCAACGTTTCGCGGTGCATAATTGATGAGGGGGCATCCACCTGTGTGATGTCCGCTTCGGTTTGGAAGCAACTCGGATCCCCTGAGCTGGCCCTTTCCACGATCACCCTTCGAGCGTGGGACGGCCACGCCTCCCAGCCCATCGGCCTTTTCCGTAATTTTCTTATCACCCTCGCCGGTAAGACTGTTTTCGTTGACGTCGAAGTCATAGACGCCCCGCTAGACTACAACATTCTATTGGGGCAAAGCTACACCTATGCTATGTCTGCTGTCCCATCCGCGGTTTTCCATAAGATGTCTTTCCCCCATAATGGAAAGACAGTCACCATTGACTAGTTGACATATCATGAGCCAAAATCTCAGACCTCACCTGAGACAACCATCTCTTCTGTAGCCAACAAGCAAACCGTCGATTCCTTGACCAGTGTCTCCCCTGGCATTTACAAAGATTCCTCCCTGCTTGGAACTTTTCCTAATCTCCCTCCTCCTCCCATCACTGATCCCAGCTTATCGAATGTTTATATGATGCAATCGTCTCAGGCTGCCCGTAAGCGACCTGCCTCGGCTAGTCAGCAACCTCCCCCTCGCCCTCCGCAACCCGCTCCTAGCCATTCATCTCAGCCAGCCGGACCTCCTCCTTTTGGCCCTCCCCCTACAACTGGTATCCCTGAACCTCTTTATCCTCCTGGATCGGTTCCCCCAGGCCTTAACCATCTCGGAGCTGTCCCTCCTGGTCATTTCCCTGCTAGGTAGATCCCTTTCCTCGCTCCCCCTCCCGGAGTATATTCTGTCCCCGTCATGGCCACCCTCTCTCTCCCTAACCTGACCTTGGGCATACCAGTCTGGTACCTTGATCCTCCAATAGCTACCCCTCCTGGTCACCCCAAACCCTACATGGATTTGACACCGGTTCAACCGGTCCCCCTCGCTTCCTCCGTTGCCCCTGTGCCCCCAGCACCTCTACAGGACCCCTCTCCTGTCGTGACAGCTCCCGGGAAGAAAAGCAAAGCTCGCAAGGGGGCACCCAAAGACAAGACCACCACGACTGACCCGGCCCCTCCTCCGCCAGCAAAACCTTGTGCCTTATGTGATGTCGTCGATCTTGCTACCCATGCTTGTCCCGAGCTGCCCCGTATTCAGCCCATGGTTAAAGTCGCGTTCCCTGAAGCTACGGTCCCTGAAGCCTCCATTCCTTCTTTGTCCATAACCAAGAACCCCAAGACTCTCCGCACCAACAAACCCTGTGCTTTGTGCGGTGTCCATGGCCATTACTCCCACCATTGTCCTCACCTGACGCATTACCGCGCCTCTTTAGAGGTCGTCCGAGAATATGAGGTTGAAAAAAATCAATCCGCTTCTCCCATCCTCGCGCAGTATGCTTCCGGCCAACCTGAGGATCCCCCCGCTCCCATCGACATTCCCCCCCCTGATGTTCAGATGACAGAGTCTACCACAACCATTCTTTACCTATCCTCCTCTGCGAGACACTTGGAGCCCAGTCCCCCTGCACCCTCCCCTATTGTGTCGCCGAACACCTTTTTTCTAGCCATACACGAGATCACTCCACCCGTATCTCTGTTGACCTCAGCAGCCCGAGTCCTCCCCATACTTCTGATAGCCCTCATATACTACCCTCTAGTTTGTATATGAGTCATAGTCATCCTGCTCCTTGCACTCCCTCCCGCAGTTGCCGCTCGATGTCTTATGTACACTCACGCTGCCGTCATTGCCTCTCCTCCCCTCACTTGTTGTCTTGTAACACCACTCCGTAGGACCCCCCGTCCACACCCTTTATCGGTTATGCCGATGGTGCCAATCGTTACTCCCGAAATCTCGCCTCGGCAGTTTGGGCCATCTTCACCCCCTTGCATGCCCTTGTTCTCTCCGACGGGTCTGCATTGGTTCTGCCACCAACAATCAGGCCGAATATGATGCAGTGCGTGGTCTCTTAGCCGATGCCCTCTTTCATCGCATCCTCCATCTGCACGTTCGTTTGGATTCCCTTCTTCTTGTAATGCAACTAAATGGTGTTTATCATGTGCATAACCCTGTGCTGTTTAGACGCTATTTACGAGTGAAACTCTTGATACGTGCATTTGAAACCATAACTTTCAACCATGTACCTCGAGAACATAATCACTATGTAGATAGTATTGCAAACCATGTTCTAGATTGGCATTTATCACACGCATTTCATACAAGACAATAACATTCATAATCATTAAAAATGATGCATATCCATAATATGTGTCGCAAAACATGTGTTTAGAGTCCATCTACTCTGATACATATGACATGCCCACAGCATGTTACAAAAAACTCAAAACTGGGGGCACCACCTGCCCCTACATACACACTAGGGGGCACCACATGCCCCACACCTAATCACTATCTGGCGGATCCCGAGCCAATGGCTCTGCCCCTGCAGCCTGTAGATCACGTATCCCCTGACCAGCCATCGCCATGCGCCGCATGACCCCTCGCCATTCCGAGGGTAGACCAATACATGGCTCTATGTATTGGTCGTCTAAGTCCTGCCACCCGCGCTCTGATACTCCGATCAGCAACCTTTCGCATCTACAACGGATGTCCTCCAGAAGGGCGACTGCATCCTCATTTTGCTTCGCCCTCCCACCTCTCGACCTCGGCAGCCCCCTCTGGGGCCTCCTGGCCGTCCCATATCCGGCCGCCGACCGCTATATCTACATACCAATAAAAAAGGATGAATGTTACTCCCGCCTACTATTCAAAAAACTGTAACATGCCCATACAAGAATTGCAATCTGTCACTTACCATCGGGCCCCCAGACTCGACCAGGCGGAAGTGGCAGGTCTGGATCTCCACAATAACTCATCCCAATATACGGATAGTCGCCTATGTATAACCGCATCCGATCCCATTGGGCAAAGAACCTCAAAGTCGAAACACTCTCGCCCGATCGCTCTTCCTCCTCCTCCACGCACCGCCCCACCCGGCGCATCCTTGGGCCTTCGCCCCTATCCGGAAGTTGCACATGAGGCCGAAGCCTGGATCTTCTCAAAGAAGAAGGCGCACAATAAAGTCCCATACGAGCAATCGTGGTTCACTTGCCGCTTGCAGAGCGACAACTGTCGTTTTAACGACACCAGCATCATTTGGGCCCACCCATAGTAGGTCCCACTCAACACACTCTCTACCAGCATCATCTGCCCCCCGGTGATGTGATAGAACGCCTGGTTGCCCAGGATACGCAGCACAGCTGCGGCCACTGCACGGGTCTCTAGCCTCTCTAGATCCCCGATCGGTATCCGAGTCCCCTTGACTTGGAGACCCGGTCGACAATGTCATTCCACAAACTCCATAATATGCCGCCCCCGCGGTAATACTGGCTGCGTGTTTCCCACCATCCCCAGTGGTGGGAGATCCGTCAGGAAATATACATCCTGGACTGTCAGTTCAATCCTGTGCCCCTGCACTACAAAGACCTCATGCTCTGGATCCCAATAATTGATAATACGGGCCAACAAGGGCTCTCCTGCTCTCATCAACGGGTTCTCCAAAAACTTTAGAACCCCAAACCTGGCCAACACACGACGGACACCCTGATCCGCCTGGATCTCTGCCCGTAATGTACCCAGGTCTCTCTCTCTCCAGTTAACCCGTAAATCTGCCATACCTGCACAAAAACATCGTCTTTGTCAGCATACAGATCGGGAATACCATAACCAAACACAAAAACCCAACTCCCAGCCATAAAACAGCACCAAAACCCCCTCATCTCCCAGGTCGCAGTTTTCTGCCCAGTTCAGGACCAGGTCGCAGTTTTTGCCCTGAAACCTGCGTCCCAGGTCGCACTTTTTGGCCCAAAAAGTGCGACCCGGCCGTAGAGATGAAGGAGGGTCCGTTTCTGGGAGTTTGGGCCCTAAACTGAACTTTCAATCCATCAAAATGAAAGAGTAAGGTTAGGCCTCTTACCTGCAACTGACGGATCTTGATTCCAACGGTCGGTTTGTCCGCTACGCTCACCGCAAGATTTAGGGCCTTCTCTCCTCTCTACATTCACCACAACAACAATAGCAAATGAGTGAATTTGGAGGGAAAACTGCCTTATTAAAAGAGAACCCATGTTTCTTCTTTCGACTGCTGCGACCACACCGTAGCCCCGTTTGATAAACCGTCTGCACCGTTGGAAAGCTCTCACCGAGCCCTCAAATGGGTATCTGTTAGTTTTTTATGATCTAATACTTCACCAGGACACATTTTGTCCAAGAAGGGTCACTTCCCCTCTCATTAAAATCAAATTTCCTCACTTACGACACTTGTACTCGGGGCACCACTTCGCCTCCTTACTTGTCTTTGTTCGTGTCGATTTTCGTCATGAGTTCCCATCTCGTACTCATGTTTTTATGGTCCCCCACTGGGCCTTTACGGTGTGGTAGCACCATCGAGTCGCCCTTGTTTAGAGCATCCAAGTTGAGTCATCATCGCATTCATAGAGTCTATCCCGAGTCCCTTTGTACCCCGCTATAGCCCTCCATCCTTTATTGCTTGCTCTCTCTCTTGTGTCGCACATTATGACCTTCAGTCTCCCTGTCCCCTATCCCTTATGATATTGTGTCAGTCGCTGCCATGTCATTCATGCTCTTTATGCTCTAACAAGGGAAGTCGTCCATTCGCTACTCAGTCCTTTCCATTTCACCATCATCATTAGTGTCAGTCTGTCCATCGCTCCACTATTTTCTCTCGTGCCTTAGTTAAGGATCTCTCATTGCCTCACTCATGGCGGACCTCCTTCTGTCGACATCAGCTCACTCTTTCCAGAAGTCGGGTCTAGAGGGCGGTGTACCTTGGTTCCAGCTTCCACTCTTGTTCGGTGCCTCGGATCAGGAAGAGGGATCTCTCATTTCCCTTTGACTTGATTGTTTCTCCAGCTCCTTTCAGCATGACTGAGATCCGTATACTTGATGGTTCAGTGATACAACAGCAGCTCTTGATGATTCCCAGGTGTGTGTGAGATGTCTCGACCCTCATGAGGGGGTGGCCCTGCAGGTAGCCCCCCACATGCCCGAATGACCTCCTCCTTGCAGCCTTCGATGCAGCTCCAGATATTTGACGATGTTGGCCTTAGCCACTTGCAGCGCCTCTTTGATTTGCATGTATCAGTCAGATTTTGTGAGACCTTCCCCATTTACAGGGGGCATTTGGGTTTTACTTGTATCTCATGTACTCAGATGTTATTGTACAAGTCCTGGCTGTTATCCCAGGCACAGCATGTATATGGGATTCCTCATTGTATTTTTATCTGGCTCATGATTATGCCGGCTGTACTTTATGGTTCGGTCCCTTGTTCACTGGACACACTATTATTTTGTACTTTGTCTCGGCGGGCATAGGTATGCCTCCCCCGCCGCCTTCAACATAGGTACCCTCTCATAAAAAGAGACTTGTTGCACCTGCGAGTCTTGTCTCCTCAGGGTCTAGTTCTTCAGCACACTATCTACCTTGCATTTATCTCTCTGACTTCCCTTTTGTTGTCTAGTGATTGAGTTCTTACAACGTACTTCGGTCATACGATTTTCTCCTGACACTCGCACGCTGGGGGGCAATCTGTTACACCATTTTTTGGTCATCTAACCTATTATCATTAGATGGACCCAAGTATACCATGTAAGACCAATTTTACCCTAAGTAAAATTGCTTTCACTATGTAAAATAACTTAATAAACCACATTTATTAGGTTGTTTATGGTCTAAACAGGAAACCCCAAAAGGAAATATTAAACAAACCTATTTTGTTTAAATTTCCTCATGGAATAATTAATTAAACCATAATTTAATTATTATTCCCAGTCATGTTTAACCCAAAAACAAAGAAATTAATTAGATAAACCTTTATTTATCTCATTATTTTCTAGGAATAATTATTTAAATCTTATTTAGATAATATTCCTTGTTAAATATGACCAAATCACCCACAAATAATTAAATAAATCATTATTTATTTAGTTATCTTTCAACCACTTCCTTAAATAATTAAATAAATCATCATTTATTTGATTATCTTCTAACCGCTTCCTTAAAAAGATAAATAAATCATTTATTTATTTATTTTTGACAAATTAATGGATTTGACCCAAGTCAAATACCTTTTCCCTCCAACAAATATAATAAAATATTCCATAAAAAGTGGATCTAGATCTGGTTAACCCATGCACCAAGATCTAGAATGACCCAATGTTTTGTTATAAATAGGAGGGTTTTTCCTACCATTATTCACCTTTTGTTGCCTATTAGATCACTCTGGATCTATACACTTGGTCCCATTTTTCTACCATTTGCTGTGTGAGCTCCCTTTGAGTTCCATTCTTTGTGTGGGTTTTCTACACCAACAAGAGAGAGAAATCTTAGATCTGAAGTGCTGAGGACTTCCAAGAACCCATCCCACTAAGGAGAATTGGATACGCCTTCTTGTTTTCCTCCCAGGTGTCCAATTAATATAAAAATTCTTTCAAAAATTGTTCTTGTCTTGTCTATTGGTATATGGAGCAAAAACTTGTTTTTTCTGCTTAATGTCTTTCCATGCATAGATCTAGTTTTTGCAGCTCTTTTTTGTTCAACTAACCACAAATATAAAGATATTGGTAGCCACTTTTGTTGTTAGGGCTATTAGTTATGCGTAGCTAAAGTGGTCATTTTTCGTACACTTCGACAAAGGATTCATACTAACACAGCCT
>JAXQQM020088247.1:0-32106 GCA_034641835.2 Pinus albicaulis
ATATTATACCATCTCTGGCATTGTTTGTGCTTCGTCTCTAAGTTTATGAATTCCCCAGGTTGAAAAATTAAGTGTTGAGGAGTTTTCTTAAGTGTAATTCCTGCACCCAACATGACTGAGACAGCCCCGTGGCACTGTCTTCATGTATGCACCAGTGCGTTAAATCCAGAGTAGCGCACCGATGAAAAAATGTTCGTAATAACCTTCGGCCGCCCATTTTTTTTTAGTTGTGTTGAATTTCCGTTAAAAGCTCTGCCAAAACCTCCGTAACATAAACGTATGTTGTAGCAAAATTTTTTTGACAATTTTGGCCAATTTTATAACACTAAAAACCTCCTTTATAACCTCCACTAGAGGATATTTTCCTTGTAGTGTTTCTTTTCTTGATGGATTTAGCAGTTATAATCAAATTAAGATAGCATTAGAAGATCAGGATAAAACTACATTTAATTGTCCTTAGGGAACATATGCTTAAAATGTGTTGCCTTTTGGATTATGTAATGCACCAGCTACTTTTCAAAAAGCTTTCATGACCATCTTTGATGATCTTAAACATGAATGTGTAGAAGTTTACATGGATGATTTCACTGTTTATGGAAATACATTTGATGATTGTTTAAACAATTTGGAAAAGGTTTTACAAAGGTGCATTGACACTAATCTATCTCTTATAAATGAGAAATGTTTTATGATGTTCACTGAAGGGATAGTGTTGGGACACCATGTTTCATCTTCTGGAATAAAGGTGGATCCAACAAAAATACACATCATTGTAAACTTATTACCATCAAAAACTCAAAAAGAAGTAAGAATTTTTCAGGTTATGCAGGCTATTATTGAAGATTCATTGAAAATTTTAGTAAGATGGCCTTGCCTTGTTTAAATTGCTTACAAAGGATGTAGAGTTTCAATGGAACACTGATTGACAAAATGCATTTGAGAAACTAAAACTAAAATTATCCACAACACCAATTCTTAGAGGAACAAATTGGTCATTACCATTTCACATATCCACAGATGCATCAGATACAACAGTAGAAGCATCATTAGGCCAAAAAGAGAACCAAATACACTATGCAATCTATTTCATTAGCAAAAAATTAACTCCAACTGAGTTGAATTATATTGTTACTGAAAAAGAAATGCTTGTTGTAGTACATGCAGTAAATAAATTCAAACATTACATAAGAGGATATGAAGTGTTCATTCATATTGATCAATCAACCATTAAATATTTAATGAATAAACCCATTACTAACGACAAGATTACTATATGGTTGTTATTGATGCAGGACTTCAACATTACTGTCCTAGATCGACCTAGAAGAGAAAATCAAGTGGAAGGTTTTCTATCTCGACTACATACATCTGGTGAGATTGTTCCTGTTTCAGATAGCTTTCCTAACGAACATTTATTTGCAATATCAATTATAACTCCATGGTATGCTAATATAGCAAATTATTTATCAACAGGAAAACTACCTCCATACTTTACATCAAGAGAAAAGAGAAAATTAATTAGAGAAAGTGATAGATATACATAGTTTAATGGTCGAGATCTCTTTTATACATGTTTTGATCTAATCATAAGGAGATGTGTAAGACAAGATGAAATAATATATATTTTAAAATATTTTCATGATGAACCTTGTGGTGGATATTTTGCAGATAAGAGGACAATGTACAAAATACTCCATTTGGGGTACTATTGGCCATCCATCTTTAAAGACTCCAAGAGATATGCTGAAAGTTGTGACAACTACCAAAGAATGGGCAAACCAGTAGCCACAATTCCTCATAGAACCATTTGAAAAGTGGGCACTTGATTTCATTGGCCCTATTAATCCACTATCAAATGGAAAAAAGTACATCTTGGTATGTACCAACTATGTAAATAAGTGGGTAGAAGCGAAAGCATTTCCCAGAGCAACAGAACAGACAGTGGTTATTTTTCTCTTTGAGGAAATTTTTGTTAGATTTGGAGTCCCTAGAGAGATTGTCACCGATCAAGGAGCACAATTTACTTCTAAATTGGTTCAAGACATATCAAAGAAGTACAAAATCAATCATCGCAAATCTACACCCTATCATCCACAAGCCAATGGCCAAGTGGAGTCTACTAATAATACCCTTGAAGCAATATTGAGTAAGACAGTGAGAATTAATACAAAAGATTGGTCAAAAAAACTTCATGGAGCTCTATGGGCATACATAATCACTTGGAAGAACACAACAAGTTTCACTCCTTACCAATTGGTCTACGGTAAGCAAGTATTACTCCCTATTGAATTTCAAATTCACACTTACAAATTGGCAGCTGACTTAGGGATGGACATGCATGAGGCACAAAAAGAAAGAATATTGCAGTTGAATCAGTTGGATGAAATTATACAACAAATGCTACAACATACTCAGATCATTCGGCAACAAAGAGCAACATGGCACGACAAATTCATCAAGAAGAAGCAATTTAAAGTGGGAGACTGGGCATTATTATTCGATTCAAAGTTCAAATACTTTCAAGCCAAGTTCACAACACACTAGCTTTGTCCATATAATATTGAATAAATATATGATAATGGTTCAGTCAAAATTAAAACAATTGACGAAGAGCAAATTTCATTTTTGGTTAATGGGCATAGGCTGAGGTTATATAAAAAGCCTATAAACAAAGAAGATTTCTTGCAGAAAATGGCAGAACAAAGTGATATGGAGGTGTTGGGAACACCTTTCAAAACTCATCATTAAAAAAATAAATAAATAATAATAATAATAAATAATAAATAAATAATGAAAAAGGGGAGTTTAGTTGTGAAAACTAGAGTTCTGGCACAAAATAAACTCATAATTCTAATTACAAAACCAATTCATATTGGGTGATTATAATTCACAACAATAAAACATCATTTATTTACTGCAGTTATCAAGTTAAAAAATAAAATACTTGAGGACAAGTCTTGCAATAGCAAGGGGGAGGGAAACACAAGCATTTATGCTTTTTTATTATCCTTTCCATCTCAAAATATGCATGTATTTATGTCATTGGAAAGTTTTTTTTATCCACAGAGGGACCTGAAGCTAAATCCCATCCACAAAGGGACCTGAAGTTGAATCCAATCCAATCAAAGGCATAAGAGAATCCACATAGGGACCTGAAGCTGAATCCAATCCAATCCAAGGTGCAAGAGAATCCCGAGAGGGACCTGAAGTAGAATCCAAGCCACAGAAGGGACCTATTAAAAAATTACTTCTCAAGTGTCAATCAAAGAGGCTACTTCATCTCAAAGACAATGAAGAACCAATCAAAAGAGCTACTTCTACAAACAAGCTACAATCAAACCAATGGAAAGTTTTGTAAGTTAGAATTTTTGTTCTCATTCTTTTAATTTTGAATAAACACTTGTAATTAAAGCACTATTTAACCTTTATGTATCCCACATAAAAAATTCTTTAACGTTTTCCATAACTTACTCTTATTTCACATCCTCAATAACCTACCCTTCCTTCACATCTTCCTACCTTCATTACCTTTCAAACACTAAACCAAAATCAAAAAGCAAACCTTCTTTTCTTGCCTGCAAAAACAAGGGAAGCAGAAAATAATCTTTGCAAAAGAGATAAAATGGGGGTTAGTATCCCCTGGGTTGCAATCTGGACGGACTCTCTGCGCGCTCTGAGTTTCGCTAGGGTTTCTGCTGCGTGGCTGCCCCTGCGGCGGCCGGCCTCAGGGCTTCCCTATGGAGACGCTGGGTCCTTCTAAGGATCCGCCTTCTTCTCCTGCCATCGATGCTTTCAACCAGCTTCTTGCCAGTTTGCCTTAGAAGAAAATAAACGAAGCATCCAAATTTGTTAAGAAGCTAGATGAAATTCCTAAGATCTCTTTGCCTCCGAAGGCCCCCATTCAAGTAGCTTTATCTTTGGCTGATCGCGGTCTCATTGGCCAATTCACGGGACTGTGGCCTTCTCTGAAAACTAATGAGCAATGGGTTAGCAGGAACTGGGCTCCTCTGATCAAGGAAAATGTCACCTCTTACTTTCTGGGGCGAGGGTACTTCCTCTTTGAATTTTCCTCCAAAGAAGACAAAGATTTCATCTTTCAAAATGGGACGTACTTCATGGGTTCTCAAGGCCTCTATCTGAACCAATGGAATCCGGACTTTGATCCGGCTGTCGATGTTCCCAAGGTTGTCCCAGTGTGGGTTCGTCTTCCAAATCTGCCAGTTCATTGCTGGAACTGGGATTCCTTGAAACACATTGGCAACACTCTCGAAAAATTCATAGATCAGGCAAACAACAAGGACCAGTACGACTGTGCCAGGATCTGCGTAGAAGTAGATCTAGAGGTGGGTCTTCCAGAGGCTATCAAAATCAAAGTCGGCAGCTGGTCTCATGTGCAGATCTTGGACTATGAGCAGCTGTCGTTCAAATGTAGGAAATGCCATGTTCATGGACATTTTGCTAGAAACTGTCCATCCAACGCAGAGCCAGAGAAAGGGATTGAAGAGGTTGGAACCAAGTCAAGCGAGAAAAAACCAATCACAAAGGGTAAAAACCAGGAGGACCCTCTGGAAAAGGCCCTCTACAGGCTAATGTTCAACGCCCCCCTCCCAAAAAGGCGCAAGAAAACAAATTTGACCCACTAAGTCAGTAGACATAAGCTATTCAGGAAACCGAGACCCAAAATCCAGCTTCTCCAAGCATAGGTACTCCCTCAGCCTCCCTCAAAGGAACAAGTGCCAAAGATCCCAAAGGTATGACTTTAGAAGATGAGGAAGAAGAGCAGGAAACGGACGAGTCAGAGGAGGAAGGAGAAATAGGAGAATCCCAAACCTCGATACGAAGATCTACAAGAGGCCGCAAAACTGATAAGGAAAAAAGAGATCAGGAGACTTATAAAGATAAGCTACAGGGAAACCAGCGAACTCTGGAAAAAATGCTAGCCTCAAAGTCTAGGACGTCGAAAAATCAGCCCCAAGGCTCCAAGGGAGCCCAACATAAACATAAATAATGAAGGTCATCTCCTGGAATTGTAGAGGTATGGGGAGTAAAGTTAAGGAAGAAGCCATGAGAAGCTTAATAAGAACAGAAACTCCAGACATACTTCTCGTCCAGGAGACTAAGCTGGAAGACGTAGTCTTCCTGCAAGCAAGCAAGAAACTATGGTTCAAGAGTGAAGCAAGAGCAATCTCCGCCCGGGGCGCATCGGGAGGGATTGGCACTCTATGGAACCCCAGCAAATTTGCAGTCACCTTTGAGGCTAGTAACACTCACTGGTTGCTGCTGAAAATGCAGAATCTGGATACTAAGGAAATATTTTGCCTCTTCAATGTTTACTGTCCAGTCAATGTTGGGGAAAAAAAGGATTGTTGGGATTCTATAAGGCACCAAGCAGACTTGACAAATCTGGAAAATATAATTATTGCCGGAGATCTCAATCTCACTCTCCACTCGTCCGAAAAAAGAGGAGGCAGCGCTGTCCGAGATCCGGCAAGGGAATGGGCGGAGGATATATTGCAGGACTGGGACTTGCTAGATATCAAAGCCTCTTCTGGTAAGTTTTCTTGGTCTAACAAAAGAGTGGGCCCTGGTCATATTGCTGCCAGATTAGATATATTTTTCATTCAAAGCTCCTATCTGTTACTAGGCTTAGAACCCAGAATGCACATCCTTGCTAACAGCATCTCGGACCATAAGCCTATAAAGCTTGAGCTCCTGGCCCATCTAGATCCGGGTCCTATTCCTTTTAGATTTAGTCCCCTCTGGGTCAAGGAACCAGACTTCATGCAAATAGTAGAGGATTGTTGGAGTCAGCCTGTCAATGGATCTCCTTTCTATATCTGGGAGGAAAAACTTAGAAGGGTAAAGGGTGATCTAAAACGATGGGTCAAAACCCTGTCCAACCCAGCTACTGAAAGAAAATCCATTAAAGTCTCTCTTGCCTCTCATCAAACTCATATGGAGCACGCTATAGTCACAGAGGAGCTGTTAGACCAAGAGGCTCATCTGCAACATCGCTTTCATAAGGCCTGCCTAGCTGAAGAAGAATACTGGAGATTAAAATATCAAAATCTCTGGTTCAAAGCAGGGGACAGGAATTCTGCTTTTTTCCACAAACAAGCCCAGGCCAGGAAATGCTTCAACACCATTTCTGAGATTAAGGAGGATAACGTCACCTACAAGGATTTTGAAGACATCAAAAAAGCAGCCTCTTCTCACTTTCAAAACTTGTATAGCGAGGATAAGGACCCGGACCAATATTCAGATCTGCTAGACATTATTCCTTCTGCAATTTCTCCTCATATGAATGAGATCCTTGAGGCCAAAGTCACCAAAGACGAAGTCAAAAAGGCCCTTTTTGATATGGATCCGGATAAGGCCCCTGGGCCAGATGGCTTTTCTGCCAGATTTCTTCAAGTTTGTTGGCCGATTGTTGAACAGGATCTGCTCAAAATGGTTCAAAAGTCTCAAAATACTCAGAAAATAGGAGGCAGCACAAACTCCGCTTTCCTAGCCCTCATTCCAAAGGAAAAAGGCGCCAACAATTTCAGCAGATTCCGCCTGATTTCCTTATGCAGTACTGGGTACAAGTTAATCACTAAAGTAATTGCAAATAGACTGAAGCTCATTCTTCCTAAAATAATTCTGGAGAATCAAGGAGGCTTCATCCAAGGAAGGCAGATTGTGGACAACTTTACCCTTGTTCAAGAGGCAATTCACTCAAGTCTTCTTCGAAAAGAACAAGGTATGGTGGTTAAACTTGATTTAGCAAATGCTTTTGATCGAGTAAATCATAGCTTTCTTTTAAAAGTCATGAGCAAGTTTGGTTTTGGAGAAAATTTCATCAAATGGATCCGGGCATGCATCTCGGAGCCATGGATTGCTCCTCTTGTAAATGGTAGAGCCACTGATTTCTTCAAAGCCTCAAGAGGGCTAAGACAGGGGTGTCCTCTTTCCCCTCTGCTTTTTTCATCCAAGCCTCTGTCCTCAGCTTCCTATTAGACAAAAAGATGCAAGATCAAGATATCAATGGACTGTGTATTGCAAGAGGGATCAAAAACATAAACCACGCCCTATTTGCGGATGACACTCTGTTTTTGGGAGCTGCCTCTCTCTCCTCTGCCTCTAAATTTAAAGCAGTTTTGGATGATTTCAGTGAAGCCTCAGGCAGTGTTGTAAATAAGAACAAATGTCATATATTCAGCTGGAACACTTCGCCCAGATTGCTCTCTGTTATTTCTAGATGTTTGGGGTTTGCAGCCTCCTCCACTTGGACCTCCTTCAAATATTTGGGCCTTCCTGTTTTTCATAAGAGATCTACATGCAAAGACTAGCTCCCTCAGCTTGAAAAATTCAAGTCTAGGATCCAAGCCTGGGGCTTCTCCTGGCTCAACACTGCTGGAAAATCTGTCCTTATTAAATCTATGCTTACCAGCCTTCCTCTATTTCAATTTGTTGTGCTTCTCGCTCCGGCAAGCATATTAAAAAAAATGGAAGCGTTCATGCAGAGGTTTTTTTGGAAGGGAGGCAGACAAAATGAAAACAAGATTCCTCTTATTAGCTGGGAAACCATCTCCAAGCCACTATGGGAGGGTGGTTTGAATTTAAAAAATATCTGTCAGCAAAACGTGGCCATGGCAGCTAAGATTATTTTCAGGATCATTGCACCCAAGCCTGGCTGGGCCCAATTGACTCTCTGGAAAAAGTATTTCAGAGGTCCTCGTTCTTCCTGTTTAGACAATGTAATCCATTTGCCTAATTTGTCTTTTCTCAAACTATATGCTAAAGCTGCTCCCTTAATCAATGCACACTCCTATTGGATACCAGGAAACGGCAAAAAGATCAATATCTGGACTAATAAAATCATGAATAAGGACCCAATTGAAGACAGAGCCTCCATTAGAGCGCTGCGATGCTGGATGGATAGAGAGGGGCTGTGTTCGTTGTGGGATCTTTCTCTTTGGAGAGATTACGTCTGGGCAGGTTGGAAACGTATTGAGGTGCTGGCTCATCTAACCAACGAATGGTCCACGCTGCTTGACCTCCTTCATGGCTTGGCGCCCACGTGCATGAGGAAAAGAGATACGAAAGGTTGGGGACCGAATGCCAAAGTTTACGCTGTCTCCATGGGATATGCCAAGCTGAAAGAGAGGCCATACGTCCCCCCTGACCCTGCACCTTGGCAGGGGCTCTGGCGTTTTCCTTCATGGCCCAAAGTCAACTTCTTTGTTTGGCTTCTATGCCATGGCAAGATCCTAACGTATGAAATATTGCAGATAAAAGGGTTCTACGGTCCCTCCATATGCTCGTTGTGTAACGAAAATGCAGAGACAACAGTCCATTTAATCCTTGAATGCATTTTCTCTAAGAAGATTTGGTTCTCCTTTATCCACAATTTGGATCCTAACTTTTTGCTTCCTTGTTCCATTGCTGATCTCTTTTCTAATTGGGCAACCAGATATCCTGGCCCTCCTCCTAAAAATTAGATAATCAAATCTGCATGGGCTGTCCTTCCAAAGGTTATTTGTTGGCAGATCTGGCTAGAACGAAATAGAAGAATTTTCAAAAATATTAAACAGAATCACAAGGTCTTAGAAATCAACATAAAATGTCATTTAAAGGAGTGCTTGACTGATATAAAAGATGATTCCAATCTTAGCCAACAGGACATTGCTTAGGGATCATCCCTTAACTTGCAATTTCAATCAACAGTTAGAAACGTCCCCCCTCTCAAAGACTGGCAAATAAGGAAATCTAAACCTGACTTTCAAGACTAGCTCAAATCGCACTCAAGGCACTCTCTCTTTTTTGATGGGGCAGCAAAGGGAAATCCGGGCAAAGCTGGTGTAGGAGGTGTTGTTGTAAGTCCAATTGGGGAAAAAATTCATACCTTTGCTTGGGGGCTTGGACTTTCATCCAGCATTCAAGCTGAGGCTTTGGCCCTCTTTCAAGGCCTCAAGATCCTCAAAGATTTAAATATAAGAGAAGCTAATGTCATAGGTGATTCCCAGATCATTATAAACGCAATGGTTTCCAACTCCCTAGCCTTGGATCTCAAACTAGCAAGGCTGATATCCGGAATTAAGGGTTTGGAAAACGCTTTTCAGAAGTTGAATTACTACCATGTGCTGAGAACTCATAATAAAGAGGCGGACATTGAAGCCAACAAAGCTGCCCTCCTCTCTGCCGGGGTCAAGATGAAAGACGAAGAAGAATCATGGGAACCCATCCCATAAACTGATTGATGTCATGTTTTACTGCTTGCTCTTAAATAAATTTGTTTGTATCTTCAAGTTGGGGAAAATCTCTGAAATCGAATTTATAGATTTCTTATCATGGAAGAAGTCTGCAAGCTCTGGCTGCATTCTCATTCTTAGCAGTGAGATGCAACAGGATTTAGACATCCTCAATGTAATCAGATTTTCGGCATTCAGGCCAAGATGAATATAAATACTCCATAACCGTTTCTGTCAAAAAAAAAATGGGGGTTAGTATCAAGCAAAATGTAAGTCAAAATTAAGAGACGAGTTTATTTTGCAAAGTTTGTAAGGATTTCCTCTTCTAAAAAAACAAGTCATAACATTGAAATAAAAAAAGAGATTATTTTTTAAGGAGGTCATAAGCTTTGAAATGACCCTAAAGCGGTCATTTAAAAATAACAACCTTCCAGAGGCACATATGAAGAACAAAATTCAAAGAAGACAAAAGAGTTGTCAAGAGTAAAAAAGTTTCACACATGAAATGATTAAAAGATAGAATGGAGTTATCATGATATTCTTAGTTTATAGAGAGCCTGCTTCAGAAAATGAAATCATTCTTGTTTCATCATAAAGACAAATGTTAATGCTTGTTATTGTCATCAAAATCCTCTAGAGTTGAAAAACAAAAAGTCAGAAATCATATCATAAAATTACTATCATAAAAGCACAATCTAAAAGTTTCATGCATGAAATGATTAAAAGATAGAATGGAGTTATCATGGTATTCTTAGCTTATAGAGAGCCCTGCTTAAGAAAATGAAATCATTATTGTTTCATCATAAATACAAATGTGAATGCTTGTTATTATCATCAAAATCCTCGAGAGTTGAAAAACAAAAAGTCAAAAATCAAATCATAAAATTGCTATCATAAAAGCACAATTTTTTTTTGCCTATAGTTCAGTGAAATTAGAAGCCTGTACAATTCAGTGATGTATGAGAATGGGTCTGCCTACAGTTTTATGATGAAATAAGACAACTCAAAAGAAGGATATAAAAATCAATGATGGAATAAAAAATTTGTACAATTCAAAAAAAATCGATTTGACAGTCATGAGCCAAAGTCACAAAAAAATTGTCAGGAGTCATAAGCGTTTGATGTAAAAAAGGAATACGAAGGCTTGCCTCATATAAGAATTTGAAGTGTAAGTGCAAAGTCGTGAAGCAAGCACCAAACAGCAAAATTGTCAAGTGTTGTGAACTAAATTTTCGTGAAGTGCAAGTGTTGTGAATCAAAGTTGTGAAGTGTGAGTGCAAATAAGGATAAAGCCAAGAAATCAAGGCGTTGAAACAGTAGTTTTAAGGGAGTACAACAAGAAGGCCTGAGAGTAGAAGAACGAGATTCACAAGAAGAATGAAAAAGTAGAAGACTGAGTCAATGAAGGTAAGATATCCCAAGTTTTTTTCACAAAAAACTCTTCATATAAATTTGCATGGTTGTAACATGTCAACAAAGAAGTGTTGTTGTAAAAAATTTCATCGATTTTGGGAAATACTTAGCGGGCAATGCATAGAGTTGAGAGATAACAAGGAGACGAGTGACAGAAGAACTCGACTTTAAGGAGTGGAGTAGTAGTTAAATCATTTTTTAAAGAATCCATTTTCAAATCAGCTTCTGTTGTTTTTTTTAAATACATAGGAGCATACATAGAAAGGTTTCCATTTCCAAATCGATTTTTACACACATGAACAGATACATAATGGTTTTCAACAGAGGGAAACACCAAATAGACCTTAGTAGTAGGGAATCTAGTATGTACAGAGCAATGCTTCTGAGAGTTTTAAAAAAATTACAGTGATGCCATTTTATTTTCACAGTGATTGAAAATTGCAGAAAATAATATTCCAATTTTTTTAGAAAACAAAAACTTCCTTTAAAAACCCAGAAATCAAAATTCAAAGACAAAGAAGAGGGTTTTTTTTGGTTTTGAAAATGAAGACTTCAAGAAAATTTTAACTTGGGCATATATACATAGAAAAAACAGTCTTCCAAATGGAACGACGAAGAATTGAACCAGTTGAATTTCAACCAGAAAATTGGAAATGGCAGAGTATCAGAGAACTTCATAACGCTGATTGTTATAATTTCTGGGAAAATATAATGGGTATAACAGCAAAGTGATAAAATCATTTGTAACAAACTTTCAAGAGGGAAAAACAATCATAGGTGATTTAAACATTCCAATAGCAGAGGATTACATAGCCCAAGCCATAGGGTTGCCTCAAATAGGAGAGAGATATTACAGGGGAAAATTTTTCAAAGGAAAATATTGGAATTCATTTTTACAAAAATCTAGAAAAGGGACTTTTAATTGGAAGAAGGGAGTTATAAGAGAATGGTTTCGAGAACCTTGGAGGGAACTCATCTTCATTGTCATGAAATATCTTACATGTGATGGAAGATATAGTGTGGTACTTGTGTACCACATCAAAATCCTTCATCATATCCAAGGAGAAGATAAGTTCAACCTTCCATATTTATTCACAATGAATTTGTTGAAAATGATTGAAGGTTTCAGAGGGAAAAGAGACAGGTTATTACCACCATGGATTGATAAAAATGATTGCCGAACACCATATGAAAAATAAAACAGAGGAAACATGCGCAAGTTTTCTTGAAAAAAATAACTTCATAGAAAATCCTGAAAAGGAAGAAGAATCAGATGAAACCTTCAAGGTCGATACACAATCACACTCCTCTAAAGAGATGGTATACACATCCTCATATCCCATAATAAGATCAAAGAATAAAATGGAATTAGAAAGCCTTGAAAAGGAGAAACCATTTGTCTCCTTCCCTAGAAAATCTAGGAAAATAATGATAGGAGAATATCAAACATTGGAGGAATATCTTATTGAGATCCAGGACATAGAAGAATAATTAAACTTTGAATAACTACCTATGGATGAAGCACAAGAGGAACATCATGATCTTAAAGATAGATTGGAAAGGCAAGGAAATCAAAAACTTAAAGAAGTGGAACAAGATAAATGGTATGAGGAAAGTGAAAAAGAGGAGTCATCCTCTTATTATCCATATGATAAATTGAGAAAGAAGATCAAAAATATTGCAGAAGACACTTATAGGGATACTTCAAAACCATATATGGAGGATGAGACAAATCAATTAGAGGAACTGAAAGCAAAAGTTCAGGTAACATAAATAATGGAAAGGCGTCTAAAGGCAGAAGATGACATGTATAAAAATCAAAACAACAATCTTATGGAAGAAAACAAACATCTTACACAGAATGCAAGAAAACTTGATAAGAAAAATATTCTTATTTCAAAGCAGACCTATGGATGGCTAAAGGAAAAGAAGAATTGGCAGTACAAGTATGAAAGGCAAAAAGTAAAAACTGAAATCTACAAGGTGGGGGAAATAGAAACAAGAGGGATAGAGGCTCTCCTCTAGGCAAATCATATGGAGGCAACCACATCAACATCTGGGGAAAGAAGGAGATCAAAGAGGATCAATCAAGCATGAGGACATGCTTCATGCACAACAAGGGGGAGTGTTAGCTTCTGATTTTGGATTCTTTTACCCTATACATTCTCATCATTTATCACTATTTATCATCATATTATCATCATATTCATCTCATTTTGCACATTAAGGTAGTTAAATCATGTATTTTAATTATCTTAGTGTTTTATTCAAAATTAAGCATTAAGATTAAATTGTGACAAAACTAGAAAAACTTATAATAGCTCGTTTGAAGTCATGGTTGCAAGAAATATGAGCTCGAACCAAATGCATAGATGGAAACTATGGGAAACTACGGGGACCAAGGATAGGTGAACACATTTTGGTTTGCATAAGAACAACTATATTAGGGTCAGTCAATGCTGGTCAAACCAGACTAGTTGTTCAGAAATATCCCCTAATTTGAGCATGAAATATGGGCGGAATGTGATTTTAAGGGATTTTTCTGAGATTTTAGA
The DNA here is from genome assembly GCA_034641835.2 of Pinus albicaulis. Lineage (NCBI taxonomy): Eukaryota > Viridiplantae > Streptophyta > Pinopsida > Pinales > Pinaceae > Pinus > Pinus albicaulis. Next base: position 13,202 of record JAXQQM020088247.1, read on the forward strand.
GATAGGAGTACTGAATTTGACTTGTAGGCCTTATATAAGGATATCAAAAATGTATTTGAGTACTTTTAGTTAATTAGTTACCAAATACTTGTATAAATATGTGATATTTAGAGGAGGAAAATGTATCTTTAACTATGTGAGTTTCGAGACTATTTGTAATTTAGTCAAAGTAGTTGGTTAAGAATTATTTAGCTTCTATTATGTTTGATGGATGATTCTTGATATGGTTTACAAATTATCATGAGCTGATATTCATCTAATGTGCGCAACGGAAGCATGGAGGGCCCCCATTGTCGAGCATGTGCACTAGTTTCTCCTTGTTTGGTATCGTTTTGATTTGTTGTACTTTCCTTTCAGTTTCCTATATTTTCATTTCAATTTTATGTACCTTCATTGCAGTTTGTAAAAATTCAAAAAATTTAAAAAATGTAAAGAGGGTATAACCTAAAAGAAAAATCAAAGGGTAAGAAAAATAAAATGGTCAAAAAGAAAAAGAAATGAACCCCAAGCAAAAAAATAGACCAAGGAAAGTGTGCAAATTCAAATGCCACTGCTATTTCAGTTTTGTAATAAAGCAATTGTGTGCAGCTTTATACAATTCATGAATAAGTCAATTTTGTTTAAACTTGGCTTCGTCTATTTCAATTTCATGTTATAGATTAAGAATAAATATCTAGCCAAAACGGTTTTTAAACTTGGCAGATAAGTAGATAGGTAGAGTTAATAAGAGGTGCTCAACAGTTTAATCTGAGCCCTTGGATGTAATAAGGGTAGAATTAGAGAGATTGGCCTTGTAAAAAAGAAAAAGATTGAAAAGGGTTTCAAGTCCAAATGCACCCTAATAAAGAAGAGAAAATGGTAGTGTTAAGTAGATAGGATAGGTAGATGGTGCTGCAAAGTGTTATCTGATGAATGCTGCTGCTACATATTGTTGATTCTTTACTTTCATCACAAGTACTAAAGCAGGAAATACACTGGAAAATCACAGCAAGAAAAGTCAAATTCATTAACCTCCCTCATCATTTTCCCCCCCAAGAGTTTTACTAATTTCCCCCAAAAGTACTAAGGTATTTGGAGATCAAAAGGGCTCAAGGAATTTCCTTGACTTCTGGAGGGACCGGACCCTCGGCCTAATGATCAAAAAGACCTAAGTACCTGAGAATAATTCATCATTATAATCATTCACCTTCAATTTGTTCCTAAGTAAAATCCCATTTTACTTGGGGGAAGCCAGATACAACATTCCATAAAAATTCCTCGAAAATAACATTGTTCTAAGTTTAAGTGTTGAAGATAAAATGTTGCAATTTACTTCCAAGTTATCACTTTCTTAGATGTACAAAGATGTTTTGATTTTCCTTGTCCTTTGCCATATTAACATTTAATTCTACTATATTAACTCCCTACTGAAATACCTTTCTAAGTATATAGGTGGCTTTGCCTGCTAAAACCCTTTCTGAATGTTTTATAAGTATTATATCCCCGCACATTGAAAATAAAACCCATATAAACCACGGTGAAATATATCTTTATAACATTAATCCATACATATGGTGAAATAATTGTATTAATTAATTCATCATATAATAAAATATATATGGAAACGTTAAACATACAATATGTGTGTTTAATACCAAAAACATCAATAAAACTTTGCGAAAGTTTTGCGCCACCGTGGCCTGTCCACGTGGCATTCCGCTTAAGCAAACCCCGCCGCGACCCTGTTCATTTTACCCATGGGATTAATTAGTCATCTGGACTAATTAACAACCTTCTCCGCCTATTAAAATTTCCCCGGGGTGTTTACTTTACGCGTTAAAACCTTTTAAATGTACGACGGGGCCCACACGAAACCTCCGCCCATCTTCCCATCGCGCTAGCCATTGGATCAGCCTCCCGCAGATCAACGGCCGATGGTCGTCCATTGCCCATCCCGCGCCGGCCAGTGCCCGGCGGGGGACTGGGTGGTTCACAGACTCGCATTCTTAATCACGTGGCGGTCTCTCTTGAATCGCTCCCCCGCGTTAATCGCCCTCGACCAAGCGATTAGGACTTCCCGCCACTTACGCGGGCTACGCGTCATCCGGTACTGCCATGACGTCACACCTCGAAAAAAACAAAAACCCTTTTAACTTGTAAATAAGCCATTTTTTCGTGTTTTTTAGTCATTTTCATTATTACGAGAAGAACGTTGCTCATTGCGATTTTCAAAATTTCCTTAATTGACCATTTCGCCCAAAGGTCCCCGATGCGCCGGAAGTGTTGAAGAAACGTCCACCATACATTACTCATTACATCAATCTAAGAAAACAGTTTAGTCTAAAAAAATAAACGGTATTTATCCTTTACGCCCCGACTGCAAGTAAAACTCAGTTTCCTTTGTTTTTTCGCTTAGAAAGTGGTTAAAAATCATTGCTAAGTCCTCCCTGGAGATTTTAAACCTGTGAAATTGCTCCCCGAACCTGCAAATTGTTCCAATTTCCTTCATTTCAAGAATCCCGCCCGGCCCGTGAAGAAAACCAAAAACCTCCATTTTGAATCCACAAGAACCAAAATGGAGGTCCCGACAGCTCTTAATATCACTCCATTGAATGCTCCTCACCGTGAATTGGACTATCTACCTTTGATAGATGAAGATTTCCAAATAAAAGACACGTATTTTGATAGAAGTCCACGGGTTGACTTAATGACACAGAAGACGAACACTCGAAAGACGGATCACCCATAAGTTGGGAATCCAATCTCCCAAGGTATCTTATTCCTTCAGTCCTCATTTTCCCCGAAATCATTCATTACTGTCATGCCAACTATGATCCCGCACGGAGGGCTGTAATAGCTCCTAACCAAAGTGTTCTATTTCCCATCACTCCCCAGGCCATAAATGCTATGTTAACCTTTGAGTCAGATCAAGAATTAGCACCATTATCCATAGAAGGATTGATTGAGAAAACCAGACAATTAACCCCAGATAAGCTGAAATCCATGTGTCAGTATTTCATGTTACCTGAGCATCAGCCAAAAGGGGCTCCCCCCTATGTTTTTTACTATTTCAATACATTGGGAAGGCTGGTTGTAAATATAATATCCTTTGTCTTAGGATTCAACACCAGTGAATATGTGGATGAGATAACTTTGGCTTTGCTATCCATTTTTACTCCTGGGCAGCCTCCTGAGATTAAATATGATTATGCTTCATTCATTGCCAACAAGATCCATGATCAATTTTTAAGGCTAGATAATGAAAAAGTTTTTAAGTACTCCTCAGTTATCTATCATCTCATGATCTATTATCAGTCAGACAGGTTCCCTTTCACTATTCAGAAACTTGATGCTAAGGGTAATCCCAGGTCTGTCATTTTTTGGTCCCCCATCATTCATTTTTCCTCTGATTCTCCCTACTCCTATTCAGAATTCATTGATCAGTTTGTACATCCTGCAACAACTTTGTTAACAGGAATTTCTCCCCCCAGACTCAGTACTGAAATTAGAAAGACCTTGCAATTTTCAAAGAGTTATAAAGTTGGGGATTGGTACTTGTACCAAAACCATACAATCATCAGGATTTATGGATGTGAACTACATCCATTCAAGTTACCCAGATGTGTACCAATGAGAATTTTTTCTTTGGAATACTTTAGACAGATGAATAATTCAGATGTGATCCATTTCTACAATGTAAAGAAGAAAGCACAGTTAAGGATCAAAAGCCAGTTAGGTCCTTTCATTTGCAATTCTAGAGAAGCTGAGAGAGAAGCAGAAAATCTATTAGATAAGAAGTTCCAGACATCCTTCCGTTGGGTCCCTTATGACCCCTTTGGTTTCATTTGTGAAAAAGGATTAAAGAATAAGTCATCTCCCTATATACACCACAAGATTCCTGGTCTAGAACAATATGCAAATCAAGATGAATGGGTTGAAGGAACTCTTGTTGAAGAGGAAAGTGGAGCTGACAAATTGAATAAAATTATGAAAGATGTTCAGAAGAACTTTGACCTAGAAACGTATGATCAAATGCAGGTACCCTACATTGGCACATCTTCATCAGCCACTCTACAGCAAGCATTACAGGAAGACAGTCCATCAGTAGCAGCAGAACCCAAGGGTAAAGGAAAAGAACCTGTAGTTCAGGTTATTGAAACCTTGGTCATGGCAGAAAAACCACAGAGTTCCAAAGTACCAGAATCATCTCAGGCTTCTCCCACACCAGTAATACACATCCAAGTTCCAGAGATGCAAACTCCACTAAATGTGGAAATAGGGAAAAAGAGGCTAGCTCCAGATACCACTCCTTCAAAAGGAGCCTCATAGGTTTATCAAACTAAGAAACACAAATCTGATCCACCTCCAGATGTAGAAATTATAGATGAAGTATTTGATGATGGTAGGGAAGATAGTCAGCAAACAGGCACAGCAAGTGAAACAAATATAAGCCAGAAAGGGATACAAAAGCAATTGAGCACTGAAGTATCTTCTTTCAGACCGCCAAAGACAGATACAGGAGACATTAAAAGAACCTTCATTAATATCAAAACAAAGAATGATCCATTGAAAATGAAGGTATATGATCAGTATATGAAGATGGCTCCTCATAATCAAGAAAGACTGATGTCAGCATTTGATCTTTCACAAGGTAAAATGCTGATGAGCCACTTCAAAGCAAAGGTACCAAAGCCAACTTCAGCAGCAGATTACATCAGATCAAATTTTGAAGTTTTGGTAAAAGATATCCATCCCCTGGATCAGATAGAGCTTCATAGACAAACAGGGGAAATGGTTTATTCTACTCTCACCAGCAAAGCCATGGCAGCTTTAACGCTGCAAGATTCCTTGAATAATACTACTGCACAATTGAAGATTGAGAGGGCCTCCTCACAGGCCAAGGATAATAGAATAAAATCTCTAGAAGAGATAATCATTGGTTTGGGTCACAATCCCAAAGACATTAAAGGTATTGAGGCATTGGTAAAAAAGAAAGAGGATGATATAGCTGCACTCAGAAAACAGCTAAAACTACCAGCCTCTAGGCACCCTCAGACACAGGAAGTTATAAAAGGAAATTCACAGGAAGAAATGATGGAGTTGCTCTTGAATATGACTGAGCGACTAAATGAGACAGAAAAGGAATTGGAAAAAGCATTGCAGGAACAGGAAATAATCAAGCAGACTTCAACAACAGGTAATACAACCACAGGGCAGCAGGAACAACCACCTCAGGTGAACACTTCTAATTTGAACTCTGAGGACTTAATAAAACAGATGGAGAGTTTGCAGCTAAAGGTCACAGAACTCCAAGAAAAAAAATTGCAATTGACAAAATTGGAGGAAAAATATGACACATCTAAAAAGACAACTGCTGACAACCTCAGGGAAATAAAAAGATTGGAAAAATTGGTTGAGGCTTTGCAAAAAGATCTTTCACTGGAAAAGCCTCTGAACGAAATAAATGATATTCTTTGGGGCAACATCATTGAATTAATAAAGGATATTTGGCCTTCGATTCAAGCTATTTTTGAGCAAAATGAGTTAGTCAAGATAGCACAAGAAGAAATAAATAGAACCAGACATGAATTAAGAGGCAGGCCTGAGTAGGCTCAGCAGCTCATTCAATTTTTGAATTCCAGAACAAAACAACAGCTTGCATTGTTAGGAATTGATGACAGGACAGGTGCAGTTTTGGAAGCAAAGAGAGTTTTCACCAAGAGGACTTTCATGCAAAATTTAGAAAGAAAGTGTACAGACATTTTGGTCGACATAAACAATTTCAGAGAAAAATTCCAAGCTCTACTGGATAGTGGGTTACCAAGTCCCATGCTCACAGAAGATCAAATAGTAGACTTGGAAACCTATGAAAAGATAATAAAGGCTCATGCTAAAAATGCAGCTGTAGGTTCTACTAGCTCATCAGAACCTGCATTACCAACTGGGAAAAGTATTTATGATAAAGTGAGGAATTTATTTCATCTGGAGCATGAAATAAAGTATCTGTTTCCAAACGATCCCACTTTTTATAAACTTACTGAAGCAGATGAAACTTTGAGAAAGCTCAGAAGAACTATGATACCAGATGATCAATGGTGGCATGAAATGTTGGAGATTCTGTAAAAGTTGCTTTCAGGATGAGAATTTATTTTTACTATCAAGTAAATGGTAAAAATAGGAAAACAGATGAAAGAGTATCAGATGAAAGGTTAAAGAGTATCCGTGAGAAGAAAGAGTGTCTAACAAGTCAAAGAAATACGCAAGAGACAGCACAGAGCCCTATTTTAAGCACTACCTCCAGCACGTCCACGAAGAAAGAAACAGCACATCGGCAGTTATACATTATTCTATCCACGAGACCATTTGTCTCTTGTTTGTTTGTAAATATGCTTTAAGTCAGCCTAGATTATTGGCTAAGTTAGTGTAAGATTGTTTTAGATTATTTTGTGTATAAATAAACCCTCAAAGAGAGTGTTGAAGGTGGATTCTATTACTCTGCTGTAACATTGAGATTTTCGGAATAAAAGCTTTTGGAGAAATTTACTTGTGGCTTACTGGATGACGATTTGAAGCATTGGACTTGTTGCAGGATTCATGTGTTGGACTACAGTTCAATAAGTGTTTCTACCCTTTGTTTGAAATTTTATATTAGTTTATAATACCATCATATCCATGTCTGAATAATTTACATAAAGGTTTAAAACAGAATTTGCTTAATTGTACTTTGTTTTCAAATGTGATTGTTCTTAATGTTTTCTTCTAAATTAGCTATAAGCATGAATTCTTAAATGCTCCTGCTTCGCTAATTTAAACATTGTTTGATTACTATAACACGGAATTCTTCATTGCTCTTTGTTTGTAGTCATTTCACTTCTTTCTTTTGAACATGGTAAAAGATTCTTAATTGCCTTTCATCCCTTCAAGATCATCCCATCCACTTTAAATTTTAAGGATTGTTCTCTGTCTAGCTATCTTTCCCTGTAATACCATCTTGTGCTTAGAATAGAAATCTAGTAAAGCCATCCTTTGACTCCATAGCCCAATGGACTGAAAGCTCTCAACCTTGCCCTTAGTTTGTGGATTCCACCAATTTTCAAACAAATCCTTGAATCTATAACTAGCCTAAAACCTTTCAAGAACAAAGATAAATCATAAAGAGAGAGCCCTCTCTGGATGCAGATTGGCTAGATTCTGCATCTAAAAGGTTGGTTTGTGGTTACCTCGGGTATACTTTCCTCTTACACAACTTCTAGGAAAACCTAAGTGATAACATAGTGGCGACCATACTGGGGATCTGAATCATTTTTATTTGTTATTATTTTTCAATTATAAGCTATAGACATAGTCTGAAGATCAGCCAGGAAGCCTTTGAAATTTCTTTTGCTCTGCAAATGCAAAAGTAAATAAAAGCTGCTTCAGTCTATCTCTGATTTAGCTTATATACTGAACCTTAGTTTCAAAAATTTTTAATCAAACTCTCTAGTTTAAACAGATCTTTAAGGAAATCTTAATCACATATCATTATTTCTTAAAGAATTTGTAGAAGTTGTATTTATTTTTCAATTAAAATCCAAAAATCCAAAAACACATAGTCTAAGAAAACTGGCTTCAGAAAGGATTCGACATACTAGGTCAAACCCCGACCCCAATCCACCACCAATATTTGAAAATCCAAATCTGATCCCTAGGATTCTTAGAAGACAAGGAAGTCAAGAAAGTTCTGAAAGAGGAAGTCAGGAGAGTACAGGTAGTTCTAGACCACTCTCTAGATCTGCATCTTGTCCTGTGAAAATTATTTATATTGATGACATTCCTTTTGATGCACGATTTGAAACATCTTTGTTTGTGAATTTTTCTGAGACTGAATTATCTAGATTAATTCCAGATCCTTTATTCTTTGAAGATTTGCAATACCGATTTGTTTCACATCATCTTGACAGAGAATTGCATAACTCCATTCAGTCTGAGCAAACCTTTAAAGAGAGCTCAAACATTTCTGTGATAACTGAAGCATCTCCGAGCTCAGTCACTTTTCATCAAACTTTTCAAACACCTGTTAGACCTCCATCTCCTCCTGTGAGACCACCTTCTCCTCCTACTAGACCGGCTACTCCTGTCACTCCACTTTATCTTCCAATGGCCAATCGATATGCCCCTTTACAGTTACCAGCCAACCCTCCAGCTTTACCTCAGGACTACCAAAGTAAGATCACACCTTTTGACGGATCAGGTACCTACACAGCTCAACAACACACCAAAAGAATGACAGATTACTTTGAGTTTTATGAGATTGATACTGATAATATCCGTATGAGAATTTTCGTACAAAGTCTTACTGGAGAAGTTAGAACTTGGTTTAGGGCTCTTACCCCAAACAGTATTGCTGATCTAGAAGCTTTGTATAGAGCATTCCTGAACAGATGGGAGAAAAAGAAGGATCCTCTCCAGATCCTATCAGAATTTGAAAAATTAAGGAGAAGACCAAACGAAACCGTACAGGATTATATCATAAGATTCAATGAATCGTATAATGCGGTTCCTCTAAACCTAAGACCCCCACCCAACAACGTGTTGGTTAAATTTCCAGATGGTTTTGACTCTGACATAGCTTATTCCCTCAGGGAAAGAGCTCCACAAACACTAGAGGAAATGCAAAGCATAGTGGTGAGTGTAGAAGCAAATCTGATAGAAAAACGAGCCAGAGCTAGGGCAGAGAGAAGAATGCCTATGAATGAAGAACCTTCAGCTTTTGAAAAGAAGTTGGATGTAATCATTAAAGGTATGGAAAGATTAGGTGACAGAGTGGAAACCATTGAAAGAAAGTCTTCTACTGATAACCAGAATGTTGCAAGAAACCCAAACTTTAGGAGGAATCTGAATCAAAATATTGGAAAGAATGTCCCTGATCAAAACATCAGACCACCTTTCCAAGAAAACTTTGTTGAAGGTTCAACCTCAGAAGAACCTACAGAAGATGTAGAAATAAACAATGTCAATGAGGACAAAGATGAACCAGAAGTCTTCCTATCCCAGGATGATCAAGAGAATCATATCCTTGAAACATTCCAAACTCGTTCAGGTGAGACTTTTGATTTCAAAGAAGGCTATGACACAGCAATCTACGAGGTTCATAAACAATACAACTTGAGAAGTAGACGGATAGATGTACCAGAGAAAAATAAACAGAAAACTACAAAACAAAATGCCAAAGGTAAACAAAACATTCCCCCTGTACAAAACATTTCCCCTGTACAAAACAGTCCTCAAATACAAATTTTGTCTAGGATAAATCCCAATTCTTCAAATCCAATAATCGAGGATGTCTCTGATGACCAACCAATCAATAAACAACAATCTACTACTTTTCCTCCAGTAGAAAATGTAGAAGAAACAGTAGAAGTGAGTCCAGAAACATCTTCAAAACGAAACTTCATTCATGAAAAAGAGAAAAACATTGAAGACCCAAAAAACAGAGAAGACCCAACTGTGCAAGACACGAAAACTCAAACGGAAAAACCTTTTAATCTAGAGGCTGAAATAGGAAAACTCAAGATAGTTGTTCCTTTATCAGAATTGGCTAAACATGATGTCTATAGGAGTCAGATTTCCAAGTCTTTAAACATTAACATTACTGGATTGGATGATTCAGTAAACATTCTTGATGATCAACCCAAACTTCTTTTTGGCCCCGAGGTTAATGGCAAACCGGAAAGTGGAGGAACTCCTCCATTTTATGTAAGCCTGAATGTTCATGATAAGATACTCCATAATGCAATGCTAGATTCTGGAGCATCTCCCAATTTGATGCCAAAAGCAGTAATGGAAAGATTGAATCTGGATATTACCCGACCGTACAAAGATTTGTTTTCATTTGATTCTAGTCAGGTAAAATGTTTAGGTTTGATTAAAGATCTGTGTGTCACTTTGGTCCAATACCCTGCTAAGTCTGTTTTAATGGACATAGTAGTTGCGGATATTCCACCTAAATATGGTATGTTATTGTCTAGATCGTGGGGTGCTAAACTTGGAGGATCTATTCAACTAGACATGTCATATGCAACTATTTCAGTATTTGGTCAGCCTAAAAGGTTATATAGAGAAACCTTGATGAAGTACTTAGTGAGTAGCCATGAGAAGCCTGAAAACTTCCCTGTTTACTCTGTACATTCTGACATGGATTCTTTTATTTTATACAATGCTGAGTCTGATCTTCCTACTGAAATAGAAGCTCCAGAGTTGGAAACCATAAACAAAACCACTGTTAAAATTGAAGAAATCTCGGAAAACAAAGAAACACCAGATGATCAAGAAAGATATGAAAAAACTAAACAACTAGCTCCTGTCAAAAAACACGTTAAAACAATTGATGAAGATTATGAACATGAAATTCTATGGCATTTAGAGTTTGATGGCTCAGTAAACAGACTAGGGGCAGGAGTTGGGATTTGGTTACACAATGTAGAGAACAATCATGCAGAGGGTCATGCTTATAGGTTAAATTTCAAATGCACTAACAACATGGCAGAGTATGAAGCTCTTTTATTAGGGCTTAAACATGTCAAGAAGTTAGGGGGCATCAGAGTATCAATTATAGGCGACTCCGAATTAATCATCCAACAGATTAAAGGAGAATGTGCAACAAAAGACATGAGACTGAAACAATACCGAGAGACAACTGTAGAGATTCTTAACACATTTTTACAAGCCCAACTTGCCAAGATTCCCAGGAAAAAAAACTTGCATGCTCACAGTTTAGCAATGTTTGCTAGTACATGCAAGTTGCCTTTTGACCCTAATCATCAGTTTTCAGCTGAAATTAGGCATAGGCCTGCAATACCAGACAATCTTTTGAATTGGCAAGTATTTGTGAATAACAATCAAATCAATAATTTTTTGACACTTCAGAATGAGTTTTCTAACTGTAATATAGATGAGGATATAACTATTGATGAATCTGATCAAAGAAAAGAACAAAAAATAGAAATTTCAAAAGAAAATGCAATTCATATGCTGCATCCAACCACATTCACTGAAAAAGACATGCAAAATTTGAAACACATGGAATCTGATGAGATCATAGATGATGACACAGAAATCATTAATTTAAAAGATAATCAATTACCCAAAGGATTAACACCTTTGGAAGATCTGTTCGACTCAAATGATATTCCATTCAGACCTAAAATGGAACATGTTAAGGCTGATATGGAAGAATGCAACTTAGGAACACCAGAACATCCCAAAATTGTTAAGTTGTCCAAATCTCTTCCAAAAGATCAGAAGGTTAAATATGTTGAACTATTAAAAGAATTCCAGGATGTCTTTGCCTGGAGTTATGAAGACCTCAAATCTTATGATACCTCCATCATTCAACACACTATACCTTTGAAACCTGACCAGAAACCGTTTAAACAAAAGCTTAGGAGAATTAATCCTGTTTTATTACCATCAATTGAAAAGGAAATCAAAAGGATGTTTGAAGCAGGGATTATAGCTCCTATCAGATTCTCGGAATGGGTTTCTAACCTGGTACCAACAAGAAAAAAGACAGGAGAAATTAGATTGTGTGTCGACTTAAGAAATTTGAATAAAGTTTCTTTAAAAGACAACTATCCTCTGCCGAAAATGGACCACATTCTGCAAAGGGTAGTAGGATCTTCGAGAATATCACTACTGGATGGATTTTCAGGGTACAACCAGATTCTGGTTCATCCTGATGATCGGGATAAAACAGCATTCACGACACCATGGGGTACGTTTAAATATGTTAAAATGCCATTTGGGCTCAAGAATGCAGGAGCTACATTTCAAAGAGCAATGGACATTGCTTTTGCTAAAGAGATACATGATTTTCTGGTTATTTACCTAGATGATTTAACTGTTTTTTCTAAGACAGATCAAAAACATTTAGATCACCTAAGGCAAGTATTTATAAAGTGCAGAAAATATGGAATTTCTTTAAACCCTAAGAAGTCATTGTTTGGTTTGGAAGAAGGAAAGCTTTTAGGGCATATCATTTCTAAATATGGCATTAGGATTGATCCAGAAAGAATTCAAGCAATTTTGCAAATACCCCACCCCAGAAACATAAAAGAATTGCAAGCATTCATAGGAAAAATAAATTTCTTGAGAAGATTCATTTCTAGTCTAGCAGAGTTACTTAGATTATTAACTAACATGTTGAGGAAAGATTCAAGCATTGACTGGACTGTAGAAGCCAAACAATCATTCGAGGAAATTAAAATGGCTTTAACAAGGACACCAGTTCTGACCAGTCCTAAATTTGATAGAGACTTTATTATTTTTTCATTTGCTTCTGAACATACTGTTGCAGTTGTTTTACTTCAAAAAGATGACCAAGGGTGTGAAAAGCAAATAGCATTTTTTAGTAAAGCACTGAGGGATGCATCTCTAAAATACAATATTATGGAAAAACAGGCTTTCGCATTGGTAAAAGCAATCAAAGATTTCAGAGTTTACATATTATATTCTCATGTGATAGCATATGTGCCTAATGCAGTAGTTAAAGATATTTTGACTCAAGATGGCATTGAAGGTAAACGAGGTAAGTGGATAGCTACCATTTTGGAATATGATATTGAGATTAAGCCAACAAAACTGATAAAAGGCCAAGGTTTAGCACAACTTATGACAGAAACCAATTGCCAAGCCTTAAACATCAATGAACTGGATAACGAGCAGGAGATGGCGACTCCTCAGATCAGTCAAGCCTTTTTAGATTCACCCTGGTATACTGATATTATTCATGTTTTATTAAACCTGCAGGCTCCTCCAGGGTTGTCCAGAACCAAGCAAAGATTTTTAAAAATGACATCTTTGAAATATTGTATTTTAGATAGCACTTTATTTTGGAAAAAACATGAAGGAATCTTATTGAATTGTCTCTTAAAAGATGAAGCTGATAAAGTACTTAATGAATTTCATGCAGGGGATTGTGGAGGACATCTCTACTGGAAATCTACTGCAGACAAGATCTTAAGGGCTGGTTTTTACTGGCCAACATTATTTTCTGATGTAAAGAAATTTGTAACAAGTTGTCACAAGTGTCAGATATTTGAGGGTAAAAGAAAATTGTTACCTCTGCCTTTAAAACCAGTTTTCACAGAAAGACCTTTTCAACAATGGGGATTAGATTTTATTGGAGAAATTCACCCCCCTTCTTCAGGGCAACATAGATGGATTTTAACTGCTACAGACTATTTCACCAAATGGATTGAAGCCATCCCATGTAGACAGTCCAATGATTATGTAATCATAGGGTTTCTAGAAACCAACATACTTTCAATATTTGGCTGTCCAGAAAAGATTATAACAGACAATGCTGCTGCATTTAAATCAAAGAAAATGATTAGTTTATGCCATAAATATCATATTACTTTAGGCCATTCAACAGCCTATTACCCCCAGGGTAATGGACTAGCAGAATCCTCCAATAAGAGCTTGATCAATATCATTAAGAAATTGTTGGAGGAAAATAAAAAGAACTGGCACAAGAAACTGACCAATGCATTATGGGCAGACAGACTTACAACTAAGAAATCCATTGGGACTAGTCCATATGAGTTAGTTTATGGTCTGGAAGCAAGATTCCCATCATCTTTAGGAATTCCTGTTATAAAATTACTTCAGGAGGCTCAAGTGGAGCCAAATGACATTCAAAGAAGAATTAATCAAACAATCCACCTGCAACAAACCAGAGAAGAGGTATACCAAAGATCACAAGTCTTACAGGAAAAGCTAAAGAAAATGTTTGATAAAAGGAATAAAGCAGAGGATTTTCAATTGGGAGACAAGGTCCTAAGATGGGATTCTAGAAGAGAAGAAAAAGGGAAACATGGAAAGTTTGATTTCTTGTGGAAAGGGCCTTATATCATTCATACCTTGCAGGGAAACAACACTTACTTTTTGAAGGACTTGGACAATTCAGAAGTTGAAGAAGGACCAGTCAATGGTCGAATGCTCAAGCATTATTTTGATCCAATTTACTAGAGTGTTTTAATGTTTCTAACTTGTACATAATATATTGTTTTCTTGTTTTATTTTTGTTAATGCAGTTTGGATTGGATGGTGAATTATGGAAGTTGAAGCCCGAAGTGAAGGCCCTAAGCTTCAAGAGTTTCACTATCATATATAAAATAAAGCTACCAGAAGAAGGAAGATTTCATACTTTCAGTTTGAAGACATTTTAGGCATCTGACCTGCTGTTCTTGACTTTCCACAAGGAAAAGCCATCCCCAAGTGGAGCCAGTGTTAGACTCCTATACCAATAGGTTTCATCTTTCATGATTGTCTTGATCTGAATTAGTACTGTTAGCTAACAACTTTGAGCAAAGGTGTTCCATATTCTTGAAAAACCAAAAAATCAAAAAAATTTAAACAATGTAAAGAGGGTATACCCTAAAAGAAAGATCAAATGGTAAGAAAAATAAATTGGTCAAGAAAATGAAAGAAATGAACCCCAAGCAAAAAATAGACCAAGGAAAGTGTGCGAATCCAAATGCCACTACTTGCACCATCTGTTAATGCAAGATAACGTGGCTATTGACTTTGCCACTATTCATGAATAAGTCAAGCTGACCCAAAACTTATTGATCATATTTCAATTCATGTTATAGATTAGAGAATAATATCAACCAAACGAGTTTAATCTTGAGGATAAGTAGCTAAGAGTAGAGTGAATAAAGGTGCTCAGCAGGTTTAATGTGACCTTAGATCTGTCAAGGTGAAAACAAATGAATCTATTCATAAAAAGGAAAATATTGAAAAGGGTTTGCAAGTCTAAATGCACCCTAATAAAGAAAAGAAAATGGTAGTGTTAAGTAGATAGGGTAGGTAGATGGTGCTGCAAAGTGTTATCTGATGAATGATGCTGCTACATGTTTTTGATCCTTTGCTTTCATCACAAATACTAAAGCAGGAAATACACTGGAAAATCACAGCAAGCAAAGTCAAATTCATTAACCTCCCTCATCATTTTTCCCCCTCAAGAGTTTTACTAATTTCCCCAAAAGTACTAAGGTAATTTGAGATCAAAGGGGCTCAAGGCATTTCCTTGACTTCTGGAGGGACCGGACCCTCGGCCTAATGATCAAAAGACCTAAGCACTTGAAATAATTCATCATTGTTATCTTCCATCTTTAACTTTTCCTAAGTAAAATCCTATTTTACTTAGGAAACTGATGCAACATTCCATAAAAATTCCTCAAAATAACTTGTTATTCTAAGTTTAAGTGTTGAAGATAAAATGTTGCAATTTACTTCACAAGTTATCACTTTCTTAGATGTACAAAAATATTTTGATTTTCCTTGTCCTTTGCCATATTAACATTTAACTCTATTATATTAAATCCCTAGTGAAATACCCTTTCCTAAGTATATAATTCCCTTTTTATATATACCCCAAAAAACCCCTTTATTATAATGTTTTAACCAAAGTATTTATTTTCCCAAAATTCAGTAAAAACCCCCCTTTTATAAACCCTTTGGTTAAATATATCCTTATAATATAAATCCCGCCCCTATGGTGAAATAATTGTATTAATTAACTCATCATATAATAAAAAATATATATAAAAACTTTAGACATACAATATGTGTGTTTAATACCAAAAACATCAATAAAACTTTGCGAAAAGTTTGCGCCACCGTGGTCCGTCCACGTGGCATTCCACCTAGCCAACTCCGCCGCAACCCCTTTCTTTTGCATACGGGATTAATTAAGTCGCCTGGACTAATTAATAACTATTTCCGCCAGTTAAAAAGCCCCCGGAGCGATTAAAAACATTTAAAAGTGTTTTAAAGTACGACGGGGCCCACGCGAAACCTCCGCCCATCTTCCCATCGCGCTAGCCGTTGGATCAGCCTCCCGCAGATCAACGGCCAGCATTGATCCCGCTGCCCATCCCTTGTCAGCAATTTAACCAGCGGGGGATGGGTGGTTTCTGAATAGTCAACCATCCACGTGGCGATTATCCTATGGAATCGCTCCCCCCGCGATCAATACCGCCCTCGACCAAAAGCGGTGCGGGGACTTCCCGCTTACCACTTACCGCCCGACTCTGCACACGTCATCCCGTACTACCATGACGTCACACCTCGAAAAAAAACAAAAAACCCTTTTAACTTGTAAATAAGCCATTTTTCGTGTTTTTTAGTCATTTTCATTATTCTGAGAAGAACGTTGCTCCCGCTGCGATTTTCAAAATTTCCGCTGTAATTGACCATTTCGCCCCAAAATTCTGCTACGCCCGTGTTGAAGAACGTCCCTGCCATTGCTCATTACCTGTCAAAGAAACAGTTTCCGTCTAAAAACAGGTATTTATCATTTTACGCCCCGACTGCACGAAAAACTCAGTTTCCTTGGTTTTTTCGCTTAGAAAGTGGTTAAAAATCATTGCTGAGTCCTCCCTGAAGATTTTAAACCTGTGAAATTGCCCCCAAAACCTGCAAATTGTTCCAATTTCCTCCTTTTTCAGATATCCCATCCGGTCTGTAAGAAAAAACGAAAACCTCCATTTTGAATCCACAAGAACCAAAATGGAGGTCCCGACAGCTCTAAATATCACTCCATTGAATGCTCCTCATCGGGAATTGGACTATCTACCTATGATAGATGAAGATTTCCAAATAAAAGACCTGTATTTTGATGAAAGTCCCCGTTTGAGCTTCTGTCGCTGCAGAGACGAACACTCAAAGGGGCAAGATCTTATAGGGTTGTGGGAATCCAATCTCCCAAGGTATCTTATTCCTTCAGTCCACATTTTCCCCAAAATCATTCATTACTGTCATGCCAACTATGATTCCGCACGGAGGGCTGTAATAGCTCCTAACCAAAGTGTTCTATTTCCCATCACTCCCCAGGCCATAAATGCTATGTTAAACTTTGAGTCAGATCAAGAATTAGCACCATTATCCATGGAAGGATTGATTGAGAAAACCAGACAGTTAACCCCAGAGAAATTAAAATCCATGTGTCAATATTTCATGTTACCTGAGCATCAGCCAAAAGGGGCTCCCCCCTATGGTTTTTACTATTTCAATACATTGGGAAGGCTCGTTGTAAACATAATATCCTTTGTCTTAGGATTCAATACCAGTGAATATGTAGATGAGATAACTTTGGCTTTGTTGTCCATCTTTACTCCTGGGCAGCCTCCTGAGATTAAATATGATTATGCTTCCTTCATTGCCAACAAGATCCATGATCAATTTTTAAGGCTAGATACTGAAAAAGTTTTTAAGTACTCCTCATTTATCTATCATCTCATGATATATTATCAGTCAGACAGGTTCCCTTTCCCTGTACAGAAACTTGATGCTAAGGGTAATCCCAGGTCTGTCATTTTTTGGTCCCCCATCATTCATTTTTCCTCTGATTCTCCCTACTCCTATTCAGAATTCATTGATCAGTTTGTACATCCTGCTACAACTCTATTAACAGGAATTTCTCCCCCCAGACTCAGTACTGAAATTAGAAAGACCTTGCAATTGTCAAAGAGTTATAAAGTTGGGGATTGGTACTTGTACCAAAACCATACAGTCATCAGGATTTATGGATGTGAACTACATCCATTCAAGTTACTCAGATATGTACCAATGAGAATTTTTGCTTTGGAATACTTTAGACAGATGAATAATTCAGATGTGATCCATTTTTGCAATGTAAAGAAGAAAGCACAGTTAAGGATCAAAAGCCAGTTAGGCCCTTTCATTTGCAATTCTAGGGAGGCTGAGAGAGAAGCAGAACTTCTATTAGAGAAAAAGTTCTAGACATCTTTCCGTTGGGTCCCTTATGACCCTTTTGGTTTCATTTGTGAAAAAATATTAAAGAATAAGTCATCTCCCTATATACAACACAAGATTCCTGGTCTAGAACAATATGCAAATCAAGATGAATGGGTTGAAGGAACTCTTGTTGAGGAAGAAAGTGGAGCTGACAAATTGAATAAAATGATGAAAGATGTTGAGAAGAACTTTGACCTAGAAACGTATGATCAAATGCAGGTACCCTACATTGGCACATCTTCGGCAACCACTCTACAGCAAGCATTACAGGAAGACAGTCCATCAGTAGCAGCAGAACCCAAGGGTAAAGGAAAAGAACCTGTAATCCAGGTTATTGAAACCTTGGTCATGGCAGAAAAACCACAGAGTTCCAAAGCACCAGAACCATCTCAGGCTTCTCCCACACCAGCAATACACATCCAAGTTCCAGAAATGCAAACTCCATTAAATGTGGAAATAGGGAAGAAAAGGCTGGCTCCAGATACCACTCCTTCAAAAGGAGCCTCACAGGTTTATCAAACTAAGAAACACAAATCATATCCACCTCCAGAGGTGGAAATTATAGATGAAGTATTTGATGATGGTAGAGAAGATAGTCAGCAAACTGGTACAGCAAGTGAAACAACCATAAGCCAGAAAGGGAAAGCTTTGCAAAAACAATTAAGCACTGAAGTATCTTCTTTCAGACCGCCAAAGACAGATACTGGAGACATTAAAAGAACCTTCATTAATATCAAAACAAAGAATGATCCATTGAAAATGAAGGTATACGATCAGTATATGAAGATGGCTCCTCATAATCAGCAAAGGCTGATGTCAGCATTTGATCTTTCACAAGGTAAAATGCTGATGAGCCACTTCAAAGCAAAGGTGCCAAAGCCAACTTCAGCAGCAGATTACATCAGATCAAATTTTGAAGTTTTAGTAAAAGATATCCATCCCCTAGATCAGATAGAGCTTCATAGACAAACAGGGGAAATGGTTTATTCTACTCTCACCAGCAAAGCCATGGCAGCTTTAACGCTGCAAGATTCCTTAAATAATACTACTGCACAATTGAAGATTGAGAAGGCCTCCTCACAGGCCAAGGATAATAGAATAAAATCTCTAGAAGAGATAAT
>JAXQQM020071811.1:0-90186 GCA_034641835.2 Pinus albicaulis
CCCAATAGTTGTTACACCATTTTTTGGTCATCTAACTTATTATCATTAGATGGACCTAAGTACACCATGTAAGACTGTTTAATTATAAACCGGCACTATGTTAAAACAGGAAACCCCAAAAGGAAAGATTAAACAAACCCATATTTGTTTGATTTTCCTCATGGAATAATTAATTAAACCATAATTTAATTATTATTCCCAGTCATGTTTAACCCAAAATCAAAGAAATTAATTAGATAAACCTTTATTTATCTTATTATTTTCTAGGAATAATCATTTAAACATTATTTAGATGATATTCCTTGTTAAATATGACCAAATCACCCACAAATAATTAAATAAATCATTATTTATTTGATTATCTTCTAACCACTTCCTTAAAAAGATAAATAAATCATTTATTTATTTATTTTTAACAAATTAAGGGATTTGACCCAAGTCAAATACCTTTTCCCTCCAACAAATATAATAAAATATTCCATAAAAAGTGGATCTAGATCTGGTTAACCCATGCACCAAGATCTAGAATGACCCAATATTTTGTTATAAATAGGAGGGTTTTTCCTACCATTCTTCACCTTTGTTGCCTATTAGATCACTCTGGATCTATACACTTGGTCCCATTTTTCCATCATTTGCTGTGTGAGCTCCCATTGAGCTCTATTCTTTGCATTGGGTTTTCTAGACCAACAAGAGAGAGAAATCTTAGATCTGAAGTGCTGAGGACTTCCAAGAACCTATCCCACTGAGGAGAATTGGATACGCCTTCTTGTTTTCCTCCCAGGTGCCCAATTAATACAAAAATTCTTTCAAAAATTGTTCTTGTCTTGTCTATTGGTATATGGAGCAAACCCTTGTTTTTACTGCTCAATGTCTTTCCATGCATAGATCTGGTTTTTTGCAGCTCTTTTCTTGTTCAACTAACTGCAGATATGAAGATATTGGTAGCCATGTTTGATGTTAGGGCTATTAGTTATGCGTAGCTAAAGTGGTCTTTTTTCGTACACTTCGAAAAATGATTCATACTAACAATAGTCATAGTTCTTCTCATTGAACTGTGGGAGTTGAGTATTTCCTATACTCGTGCTTGTGTTGGCTCCTACCATAACTATCCTACTGAACTATGCTTTTAAAACTTGATTGTGTTTCCAAACAAACTTTCTCTCTTGTTTTGTTGAGCCTTCACACCTTGGTCAAAAGTCAGAACAAAGTCCTTCTCCTTTAGCTTCTTTTAGTAAATGTAAAGAGTCTCTGGACTAGCTCGATAACATGTTGGAATTTATGAATAATTCCAAACACACTTAAGAAAATAAAATTTCTCTTCCTAATACAAGAGATTAAAAAAAATTGTGGGACAAAGATGTAGAAAATTTCTATTTATTAAACCGTAAAAATTAGTTAAAAAATGAGACTTTCTTCTTAACCTGTTTTGGCTTTACAAAAAAATTCCTTCTCCTCGACTCTAAGTACAAATGCAAAAGTATCAAAACTTTATTACCGCCTCCATCTCTACACTATATATACATATATATATATATACATACATATATATATATATATATTACGAGTATATATATATATATATATATATATATATATATATATATATATATATATATATATATATATTGTAAATATTATGTATTTGCAATATATATATTATAACATATATATGTATGGCCCATATAATAAAACATATGAAACATTAACCTAAGATCCGAAACCTTAAAAAAATATTTTTCGTGGATTTCAAATCAGAAAAATAAACTCATTTTGATGATTTCATCGCATCCAATTTTCCCTTTGCTGACAAGGCTTTAAAATTTGCAATCGTGCCCTCATCAGCTGGAGGGTACACACGCTTGGGGATCCAAAAAAAAATCTGCAAAACTGTAATAAGTTTATCACATCCATTTAACCCTTGGCTGACTGGGCTTCAGGATATGCGATCGATGCATGATTGGTTCACGGCTTGGTGATGTGGAGAAGGTGGGTTCCATGCGAATGACATGGGGCGTTTAAACTTCAAAAAACTACGCGGTAATCAGATTGCGGTAGGTGAGGTTTTAATGGTGGCAAGTGCAGTGGTTGAATTTTGGATGGCGTGGAGTTGGAGCCATGGTTCTTCAATGCAAAACGAGCGATGGCCATTAAAGCAAAAAAAATATTTTGCAGGGTTTAAGCACAACGCTTCAATGAGAGATACCATGCAAACAAAAACAAAACAGATTTATGCTCCTTGTTGTCCTTCGCCATCAAATCAGAAACTGAATTTCGTCCTCCTGTTTGCATATTACAGTTGGAATTATTTCGAACAAGTTTTAACTCTCACTCATCATTCTCATAACTACCCACTGTCATGATATGTGTACCCTCCATTTCTTTGTTCCATGTGCGAAACACATTCCTTGCCTTATCTAGAAATTATACCCATTAGCATTCCACTGCAATGGACATTTTAGTCCAATTTTTTTTTTTAGTTTGATGCCAAAATATGTTATATCATGTGATTTTGAAATATTTTTTTTATGACTATTTTTTTTATACGAAAGTATATTACATTATATGATATTAAAATAAAATATTTTATTTATTAGGGATAATGAGTAAAATATTTCTATAATTGTATTAATTGAATATACTGAAATTGAAATTATTAATTTTATAATACTTTTAATTATGTCTTGAAGATGGATCTTTTTTTGGATTCAAAACTTCCACAAATATTTTATGACACTAGAAAATCTAGAAACCTTTCAAATAATTGATGAAATCACTACCTTTAATTAAATTAAATATGTGTATTTGTATATATATTTTTTTATTTTACTTTTTTATATAAAAAATATTTTATTTTATTTTAAAAAATATATATTTCAACTCAACATTCATCACCTAGGCTATGTAGAAAATAAAAATTCCTTATTTAAGGGCCTAATTTTAAGCTTCCTCCACATGAAATTGGTTTGGGCACATTCATAATATTCAAGTCCCCTCTATAAACAATGTCAATACCCAAAGATCTAATGAAATAATGGAAAATACGGAGCAAAGGAGTTTATTGGTAATGTGAATCCATGGTAGTGGAGAGATAGATAGTTTTTATTTTTGTTATTTCTTAAGTTTTATGTGTAATTAACATTTTTTTAACATTGAATTTCTTGTTTTATATATGATTTTCTAACAAGGTTATTGCCAATTGAACTACATTTTATGGACATTTGTAATTAACATTTTATTAATCCTAGTAATTAGTTTTTTTTATTAATGGTAATAATAAATATAAGATTATTTAATAATAAGAATTTATAAATTATTAGGTGTTTTGTCTATTTTACAATAGAGCTTCCAAATTTTCATTTAATTATCACTCTACTTTATGTTTCTAATCATGTGTGATGTGTTACAGGTTTCATTAAAAACATAAAGAGTTATGATCTATTTTGGAGTAGGGTTTTCAGGATTTTAATTCAATTATCAATAATTATTAGGTGGATCATAAAATTTAAGTTAGATAAAATATTCTATAATAATTTTATTAGGATAGAAAAATCATCAAAGGCTAAGATTTATTTCCAAAAGACCATATGTCATAACAAGGATCATATGAAATGAGTTATAGTTTTCTCAACATGTGTCATCCATATACCATTATATTGGTTTATGTTTTATAACAAAGCTTATCGACAAATTAAGAATATCCATGCTAATGTGGGGTGAATCTACATGATTAAGAATTTTGTTTTATATATTGCTTAAAAATATATATATATGTTTAATTTATATATTAATTTTTCTTCTTCTTTTATTCTTGATTTTAATATTATTATTTTAAATAAATCTCTAATTTGATTAATTTTAATCATTTTTTTTTTATTTTAGCACCTTTATATGTATGATAAAGTAAATGTTTTCATGTTTGTTATGGATTGAATCATATTTTCATCTACAAACCATATGACTTCATGGTTTATTAGGTGAATGATATAGATTTAACTTCCATAAAATATTGTATATTGTTATTATTATTCACGAATTAAAGGTTGGAATTTATATCTAAAGTAGTCTTTTTTCCATTATAATTAAAACAAAGGTCATATAAATAATTGATGTATGAAATACATTATGGTTGGCTTTTGGCAAAGTGGTAATGATAAGTCATGGTATTGAACCATAGTATTTTAACAAATCATATTTACAAGTTAATAATATTCTAAATAAAGTGGTGTTAAATCTTTTTAGCTAGGAATTTTGTTACATGTTTTTTAAGTGTTTGTATGTTTAACCCATATATCAATTCTTTTTAGAATCAGTGACCACTCCTAGCCAATCTTGATTGGAAATATTTGGTTGGAAATAAATAAATTATTTTATTTTTATTTTTAGTATATTATATTATTGTGGCTTCCAACTTGACTTTTTTTGGTAAATTTGGGAAAAACTTCTAACCTTGCCACATAATCTGCTTACTAAAAGTAAGGGATAATGTGACCTGGGTATCTAATTTTGACATTTTAAATGCTCCTAGGACTATTTTGATGGTTTGGATTCCTCTAGATCACAGATTTTGATAGTTAAACATATCATTAATCTCAAAACTCATATAACCTAGCAAACAAAAACAAATATTTTAATTTAATTTAATATCTATACTTACAAAACAAAAAAACAAAAAAACAAAAAAAACTCAATCTTGATGTAAAGTTCAGATGATAATAAAGAAAAAATTAATTAAAAAATATTTCAAAGCTAAAAAAAAATGTTTTCCAATATAAAAGAAAGATATAACCTTAATATTTTATTAACATGTGGCTCAAAATAAAAAAAAGGGCACAATTCCTATATATATGAAAACGAATCACATTTCTTCAAATACCAATATTTATTCAAGTTGTATACTCATTTACACTTCAATATATAAATTTATATCTCAAATGTCATCAAAATGGATTTAGATAACATTTCCACCCCCCACCTAATTTTGAAGAAGGAGACCCATATCAGCTTGATAATAAACCAGGGTGACCTAATCAGCCGAAGCCACGGAAAGCGGACAAGTAAATGACACAATATGGTTAGGTGGGCCAAGCGGAGAAGTAGATGACACAATATTGTTAGGTGGGCTGAGCGGAGGGTGCAATCTTCGACTTGGAGTGGATGGTAGGTGCTAGGTGTTAGGTGTTGCGCAACTGCATGGGGAGATAATTTTGTTAATTAGGTCTAAAAGCCTTAGCAGCAAATCCGGTATTAGACAGTGTGCAGGACACCAATATCTAAATGAAATATTTTAATCACAATAAAAACAGTATTTCCACACAGTTCGAGCAGCATGTGAATTCAATTAAATTCTGAATGAGCCATGATTCGAATAATTGGACTCAGAGATTAATACATTATTGCTGAAAAGTCTTAAATTTATATCATATATTTACCTAAAATAATAGCTGTGGAATATGATTATCGTGTCCTCGACTAAGTACAATTCGCAGCGAATAATCAAATATTTCAAACATGAACCCTAATATATTCCTTATATCCACTGCACTTTTGTGATTTCCAATGACTTGTCCCAATCAGTTTCAACATTATAGAGTGGGGGTTATGTTGAAGGGCAAGCCTTTGGGACCAGTTGGATGCACGCGTCGAAACCCCCATGAAGTTCGCGATTGATAAAATAAACAAAGTAACGGACTTCGATGAATGCTCGGAATCAATTAAACATTAAACGACTTCCACGAAGATCACATAATTAAAATAAAGAAATT
The DNA here is from genome assembly GCA_034641835.2 of Pinus albicaulis. NCBI lineage: Eukaryota > Viridiplantae > Streptophyta > Pinopsida > Pinales > Pinaceae > Pinus > Pinus albicaulis. The sequence continues at coordinate 5,766 of JAXQQM020071811.1, forward strand.
AAAGGGCGGCTCAGAGTTCAGTCTGTCACCCTCAAGAATTTAAAAGAAGAAAAACACAGGGCGAGTTATTTGGCGGAGGCTGGCATATGGTATAATAATACAGTGATGGATGGAAAATGTCTATAATAATATTAACGTACGACATAAGTTAATGTTGGATTAAAGCACATTATAATAATTATAAGAAACAAAGTGATAACTCAGAAAGTTATCCTAATTGGAAATAAAACAAATATATAAATTTAGTGAATAAACAAAAAAATATAACATATTGTTGATGGTTAGTCCAGTACTGAAATCATGGATAAAATAATCTTGAAGTTGTTTCTAATTCAATTGAATGTAATTCAATTTAATATTGAATATTAAAATTCTCCCATGTGTTATTTAGATACTGACATTTGTTTCGGACGATGTATTATTAAATTATAAAATTTCAGAATTGGTGGATGATAGTGATTTATAGTAATCATGCACTGTGAGGATTTTTATCTAACATAAACGCAATTAGATAAATAAAATTATAAAAATCTGTTAACTTAGTCATATTAAAGAGAAAATAGGTATTTATAAATAATTGCAATTTTCCTCTGGGTATAAAGTTACTTTCTTGTTTGAGATAATGCCTCCATTATTGTGCTTTTACTTAGTTTGATTGTTGTTGAGGAAGTTGAGAGATTCCTTCAACTTTCCTCTAAGATTAGGATTAGTTCACCTATATATATTTGATGTATCTCTGATTATTTGAATATAGAAATTATTATTGTGTGTTATTCCTGTGCATTTCTGCTCTCTCCAATTTCTATTATGGTATCAGAGCCTAATTGGGCTTAATCCCTCACGGGAGTGCCCAAGAAAATGAAATAATTTGAGAGAGAATTTCTGTACAGAAGTAGATTAAATAGGTATGTTTGCCAGTGATATTTGTTTTGTTTTTAATATGAAAAAAAAAAGTGGTTGTGCCATCGAATACAGCCGTTTATGCAGCGATAACAAACTTTCTTTACAGGAAATCCAGAGTGAATGAACGTATTTAGTGCGTGTCACCTTCAGAGGACCCATTTCTCCATTTATGGCAGTCTGGAAGAATGTTGCCGAAGCAATTCCATGCTTTTCTATTGGAAAGGAAATCTTTTTCGTCCAGAACATCTTTTGCATTGTATTCGAATCACGTTCACGGGATTTGAATTCGGAAACATGGTATTCTTTAGATTATTTTTGTTGGACTTTTCAGCTTTAATTTGAATCATACTAGTCTACCAAAGTTTCTTTGATGTTACATGCCATCAGAAATGAATGAATGTGGGGTTCAATTCGTTGGCTTCTCAGCAAAGTAATCAATGATCGTGACTATGAGGGCAGATCTCACTGATTTCCAAGCAACGGTTTATTTTCTCGCAGTGCACAAAAATGTGTTGTATTTCTGTTTAATGAGTTTTGTCATAGATCTGAGCTGCGGCATTTGAGGACTTAGTGTGTTCTTCATAGTGTAGGATCTGTTTCTGATCATGGACACGGCCAGTGATCTGGTGTGGATGCCCTGCACCAGAAATTACAGTTGCAACAACTGCCCGATAGACAGCGCCTCCAATGGGGTTTTCCTTCCGAGGATGTCATCCTCTTTTCACTTTGTAACATGTGCAGATCCAATATGCGAAGTCCTTTTTTAGGAGAAACTCAGAACTCCTATGTGGGAATTGCACAGGAAGCCTCACGTTTTGAGAAGTCCAATGTTTATCACTGTTGCTGTGTTTCAAATTGCGGAGCGAGATTTTTTTTTGGGTTTGTTTGCGCTGATTTGTGGAAGTTTCTTTATGGCAGTGATTTTCTATTCGAGCTTCCGATTTGACAGTGGTGGAATGTTGAGGAGGAAAACGCAGCCGAGGGACAATGGAGCTATTCATGGGAAGAAAATTGAATTATTTCTCAATTGTGTGTTCAAAGATAGTTGTGACGGATCTTAGGGTTTATTGTGTGAAATTTAAGCTTATATTTATTGTTATGAGATTTGTGTATTAGAGAACCAATTATTGAACAAATTAGCATTATTTAAATTAGTCATTCTTGACGTTCTACAGGGACGAGAGAACAATTGGCTAATTTGATTGTGTGAATTTGTTATATGTTGATCTTGTTGTGCTACTGGCCAAGGAGCATCAGTTACCAGGTTACAGTATGAGATCCATTTGTGTGAAATAGGTCAAGTTGTTAGATTAGCTCTTGAACACATTCAGTATTCAGACCATTTGCCTAGCCACTGATGGATAGCCGAAAGTGAAATATCCGACAGATGGTGATTGGTCCATAGGATGGTTCATCACTTGTCAGCTCTATCGCGGAAGCCCCGACGAGCCGAGTTGTCAATACTGTTGATCTTGCAAAGTTCATTATTGCTGGTCAGAAACAAATGTATTTTAAATGGGTTGAATGGTAGCTCGAAAATGGTGGAGAAAAGAGTGTTTTCTATGAGATCTCAGAGTGGGTACAAATGTTAATGAAGACCAGGCCAGACAAATGTTTGTATTAAATTAGTGTGTTCTCCATTTCTGTAATGTAGGCATTAAGGGGGGGTGTTTGAGATAATGCCTCCATTATTGTGCTTACTTAGTTTGGATTGGGTTGTTGAGGAAGTTGAGAGATTCTCTCAACTTCTCTCTCTAAGATTAGGATTAGTTCACCTATATATATTTGATGTGTCTCTGATTATTTGAATATAGAAATTATTATTGTGTGTTATTCCTGTGCGTTTCTTCATTTCTCGCTTCTCTCATAAAATTTAACATTTCTTTCATAAAATTAATTTTAAAAAAATTAAAATGACGGGAAATTATAATTTCTTTATAATTTTCTTACATAAAAGTATTAAGAAGTTACCTCAAAGATTATATAATTTATTTTAATTGATTTAGTATAAATTAGCAATTACACTTAATGTTGCAAAAGAATTGCTATAAGGAAATAGTCTAGAAAGAAATTAAGTTTAAGTAAGTTGATGTGGCTTGATATTTATAGTTGAAAAGAAAGTTAGAAGATATAGTGGATTTGTAAGTCAATATTTTGTGCACAATATTATTATTTTATAAAATATGAAAATGAATAAATATTGAAATGAATTACTGAAGTTGTCTTTAATTAGTATGTATTATGATACTGTATTATATCACATTGGAAATAATACATAATTATATTGATGAAATGGTTACAATATGTAATGGAAAGGTAGAAGATGATGACAATAGTTTTATATTATGTGACATTTTAAGAATGTACAATATTTGAAATTTACATTGCATTTTCATTTCTGGCAATAAAAATTTAAATTTTTGTAAAAGATTACAAGTAAATCATGAACAAAATGATTGCTTCAGAGCTTGTCGAAGAGTTTGGAGATTTTTCGAAGTAATAAGCAACGTGCAAAGCAATATTTTGTTTCGAAAAATTAGAATAAATATTATTTTTTGAAAAATGTAAATTAACATGTTCAAATTGATTATAAAGAGGTTGTATGTGAATTGTATCATAAATAATGTGTATTGAATGAAATTGAAGTTACCTATATTATGAGAAATTGAAATCTATTGGACACCTAATCCTCTATGGGTAGGTGTGGAAACCGAATGGACAAAAGGAGTCCAAGTGACCTTGGAATGCGGAATCCAACAGTCACATCAATGTAATATAAATGTGCATCTATGAGTAATAGAAATGAAACCCATGCTTATCTTTTCCTTTCTATGTGTTTTACCATGCATTGTTTAACATGGTATCAGAGTCGGCGATTGTTAGCCCTGCTCAAATTTAAGCCAATAGTTTTGTGGTCATTGATATCTTTTGTTAGATCTCTTACAGTGGAATAGTTTATCCTCTGGCATCTAAGAACGCCTCGGTTGCATTCGCAGTCTGCGCTTACTCTAACACCTCTCTTACCACCTCTGCTCGAACGTTGTCTTCGCTGACATATTACTCCTATGTTGTCCCTTCATACATTACTCTCATACTTTATTTGCATGGTTCTTGAATTGACTCCATACGGTATATTTGCATAGTAAATACAAGGGTGCAATTAGCTTGCAGTCATGCAGCCTCGGCAGCCTGGTTGCACTCCTCCCACTGCAATTCCTATTCTCTCTACTCCCCCATTGCGCATTCCTCTCCCACTACATTACATAGTCGGCATAAGGTGCATTTCTAGGTGCATTCCTAAGTTACCTCTCCCAGTCTTGACAGTGCTACATAACACCTGCATTAAACATTTGCGACGCGCCATTCTACGTCATACTTCCTATAGGTCCATACGCACTCTTCGTTTGTTACAGTGGCCTCTCCTCATAAACCGTGGCCTCTCCATACATTTGTTCTCGGCCTACCATTGTTGCGCTCGGCCTCAGTGTTGTACATTTCCCTCCATACGCACAGTTCGCCTTGGCTCCTTGATCTCCCATGACACAATTCACCTTCTCCTCTACGTAATATGCTCTTTGCACCACACCTTACTCCATTAATAGCGCTGGTATGTGAGCACCATCCCATCTACAATCGGTTGGCACTCGATGCATCATGCCTAAGAAATGTGGTCATTTCCCTCAATGTTCGAGCTACCATTTCGGGTTAACTCTACTCGGCCCTGCGTTAACACTCCTCCCATCATGGCCTCTCCTCGGCCTCCATAACACTCCGTGACCCTCACACTCCCTCGATCTCCCCTGGCCTCCTAAAACCATCGATGCCACCTCTTAAACCTGTCTCATATCACACCATTAGTCTTCTGATATCTGAAGCATACATGGTACCAAAAGGCTTGAATGGCTTGTGTTCTTTCATTTGAGTAAAGGGCATATTTTGTGTTGCGTTTGAATAAAGGGTGACATCTAAGATACTCAGAGTATCGCTTATCTTCTTCTCCTCAATCCTCTTCGACGAGATAGCTGACTTACATAGGAGAACACGAGTACTGAAGCTCTATTATGTGAATGAGAGATGAACCAGCCCAGTCACACAACCTTTCTAGGAGGCAAAGATGCATTAAAAACTGGACTAGAGAAATATTGTAGTACACACCATTGAGGCCAATAATTTGTCTCATCATCAGGTACATAGTAAATACTCATCCAAGCTAAAAAAAAAATCTATAGCATCTTCAAAGCAAATAGTAGAATTTTCTTGTCAGGAAAGTCAATGTACTCAACACTTTTTTGCATGCTGAAAGATTTTAGTAAACCCTTTCCCCACTTAGAGATTTCATCCAGTCTTGAGAACCAATATAAAGTGTGATTACTCGATTCATAATGGTGTAGAAAAAAGAGAAGAGCCGGAATAATTTTTTCTGCCTCACGATGAGGATTTGGCATTTTGTATGGAAGATATCACTAGTCGGCTACCAAAGATAAGCTAGAAATTGCTTTATTTTCCTAACCACAAGCAGAAGGCATACAGTTAAATTCAAATGGTCCCCAGAAAAATGCATGAAATTTGTCATTTCCTTTGTGAGCGTGAGCCTTTGAAAACAAACATTATCAACACACTTACAGCTCACCTTTCTAGTGACTTAGGCATCATCGTTGCCATTTCTTTTGTGTTGAATTCTCTTCATGTTGTTACCCAATTTGTATTTAAGTTATTGGAGCGTGATTTTAAAGGAATTCATAAGTTTTGTAAAGATAGCATTGCGGTTTGGTACACAATTTGTATTTTATGATAGTTTGGTACACAATTGGTATTCTGCATATTTTTGGAATCCTCAATATACTTCGTCTAGCCTTTGCTACAACCTCCAATAAGATTGTTAAGCCTTTATTTTTGCTGAAACAATGGCCAAAATTGGTGGAATATTAGATTTTTTGAATACTCTAATACACTCCAATATTGATGGGATGGTAAAAGTCAGCAATGAAACTCTTTTTAACATTCAAAATTGCTTGCAAAATGAAAGAGAAAATACAGAGTTTTTGCAGTTGGAATCTCAGCTTCAACAAGAAGAATTATAGCAGTGGATTCAACATTATGAACTTGTTTCTGTTTAGAAAATTGAAATAGACTCCTATAAGCAACAAGTCAATAATGTTGCAGTTGATTCAAATTCAGTGCTTAGTTCAAAAACATATTTGTATGCAGATGCAGATGTTCACACTTCACTTCCCAAGCCCATCATCAAACCTTGGGAAGAGATTTTCCATAACAAGCATAGAACATGTCTTGGATATGACAAGGATTTGTCCTTTTATATTCCGACTATTCCAAGCCCATAAAATTTCAGAGTGCCGGATTTCTTTATGATAGCTCACCTTCATCTATTCCATATCCTTCTCCTCTTCCAAAGCAGAAAAAAAAATAGAAAAATGCCAACACTGTGATCGAGTTGGCCATATGAAAGATCATTGTTTCGATCTTCACCCATGCAAGCACTGTGGTTAAAAAATGCTTTCTTCACATAGATTCTTTAGAAAAAATCCTCCTGCAAGAGCAAAGATCCATCTTTGATGGATCACTTCTTGGCAATGGGCATCAACAACAAAGAAGATGTTTAAGTTGTACGCCAAAACATGTTCTCGAATATTGAAAAATCTTGCGGTTAAGTTTTTTCCATCATCTCACCTTGTACCTCACAGGTGGGGTAATGGTGGTCATCTACAAGCTTCGAAGCCACATCAGGCAAGCCTGAGCCACAATCTCTCATTCGAGATTCAGAGTTGTAGCCATAGACACAATAGTTCAAGCAAGCCTGAGCCACAATCTCTCATTCCAGATTTAGAGTTGTAGCCAGAGACACAGATGCCCATGAGAATGCCTTTGGTTGGTGGAAAACCTTAAACCATTTATGCAAGGTTCATATTCTTCCTCTTCAAAGAATTTGGGACACTTCCTCTAAAAGAGGACTTCCGCTTCTTGCCAGTTTTAATAAAGTTTCGAGAAGTGCATCAAGCATTCAAGAGTTGGTGGTCATCCATAAACCATTGTAGGTTGTAGACCTCCCTTATTCTAGGTTGAAGGTCTTCCTCTTCAAATATGAGGGACACTTCCTCTAGAAGAAGACTTCAACTTCTTGCCAGATTTGGAAGAGTTCTGAGAACTGCACTAAGCATTCCAGTGTTAGTGGTCATCCTTAAAACACCTCTTTATGCCAACATTTCAGAGATATGATTCAGCCTAAGTGCTGCCATGCATACTTTGCATATTTGTATTACAACTCTCTTCTTGGACTCACACATACCCCTTCGGATTAAGGGGGATAATTTTGGACACCTAATCCTCTATGGATAGGTTTGGAAGTCGAATGGACAAAAGGAGTCCAAGTGACCTTGGGATGCGGAATCCAAGAGCCACGACAATGTAATATAAATGTACATCTATGAGTAATAGAAATGTAATCAATGCTTATATTTCCCTTTGCATGTGTTTTACTATGCATTGTTTAACAAAAACTTTTAGTCGAAGAAGCAGGTGGATCAATGGCAAACCGAACACCACTGGAGATTTATTCAAAATTCATATTTCTTGATTGCCAATCACCCTTATTTTTCATATTTTCTCTCGTTCGTGTATGTGGATCATAAATTTTAGAGTATATTTTATTTTTTGCAATAATTCTATAGCCGGTTGAAGTTGGTAAAGCGGTACGTTTGGTTTTGGCACCGGTAGGATCTTTTTTGTATGTCGTGCAATGTATGAATTGTTGTATTTATTTCGCTGCAATAGTTGTATTGCTATGATATCACTGTGTCCATGTGTTCTGTTTCAAAAGAAAGAAAATGATAGAAGCAATTACTTAAGAATTATATCAGGAGTGTAATATTTTCAACTATGTATTAATAATGAGTAAATTAGATTATTGTTAATAGGTAGAAATGATACGCGATCAAAATATTTTGGACTTGATAATATGTGCAAACCCTTAGGAGATGTTAAGATATGGAATGGAGTTGGTCGTCTGTAGGAGACATTGAACAGAGAAGTTCTTATACGTGTTTTCTGCGAGCAATATTTTGTTGTCTTTCATTTTCATGAAATGATCAAAAGTGAATGCAGGGAAAATTTAGAGATTTTGTAGTGAAGGGAGTCTTGATTTGTTGTGAATGTGATATCTTGTCCTTCAATTTTTCCAATGTCTATCGTTGCTTTTGGCAGAGTCATACCCTGAGATTTATGTATAGTTAATGCCCAAGCCATTCTTAGTGGAATTTGCGTATGTCCATCTCTTTTTAATAAACAAGAAAGGTTGGAATCTAATTAAAATGAATATTTAATCACAGAAACCAACCAAAACTCCATAACTGAATATATTGATAGTGAAAACCAAGTCACTAACAGAAAACGATATACATTGGATTAGATTGCTATTAATGATTGCATCAGAGGTTAGAAGTCTCCACCAGGATGGAAGGGCTGCATTCTGGACATGCTCATGACAGAGATCAATATGGGTAATAACAAAAGTTTTTTCCCAAATGGGAAAACGATTCCAATTAAAATGATCTAAGAAAATAGAGCCTTCGCCAAATCGTCAAGTTTTATGAGTCTTCCAACCCTACACAAGACTTAATCTGAACTATACAAGTGTCTAGGATCTAGAAAAGAAACAAGTTTCCCGCGGTTTGAGGTGTCCGTCAGAAATCCATGTGATCCTCTACATGGAATGAATATAAACCGATCCCAACGTATTTTCTTTACAATGGTTGTGAGATCAAGACTTACGTTTTGTACGAGTATAATTAATCTCATAAATGATCATACCTTGATAATATCATAAGCCTTTAATACAAATACATGCAAAGATGGTAAGAATTTTGGGAATCCAGATTCAATTTGGTGGGGCATGTCGTTTCCATAGAGAATACCACGTCACAAGCCACGTTGGAAAAGTGGAGTGTACATTGGTACAACCCAGCATTACATTCAAAATGGGTATAGTATAAGGATGGCAAAATAATTATAATGTTTGAAAAATAATTAAGTATTTGGTTCTGTAAATCAATATAACAACCTAATGTATTTAAGTTGTAGTGAATTACGATTCCGAAAATACGATCGAAGTACCAAATCTTTTAAACAAATAATAAAGTACTAGGCGCAAATCTATTTGGAAAGGATTTATGACTTTCGTAGTTATTGATAATATATTTGGAAAATTGAGTCAATATTTCTATGGTATGAGGCGTATATACATAAGGGAGGAATGAATAATCTTTTCACCACGTCGACAACCACTTTGATATATATATAATGTAGAGGAATTTTAACGAGCTCACGTTAGTTTAATGACTGAAAGAATCACATAATACGGTTATAAGAATGTCGAATATGAATATGGTAGTTATAACACCGAAAGAGGGTTAATGTGTGTGTATATATATATATATATATATATATATATATATATATATATTTGTATGGAAGAAAAGGTATAGCGGACCTAAAAGTTAAAATAAAAATGTTTAATGAGGGTTCCAAATATTCTTGTATATCGAGTAGGGTGAATGTACTAGAATATGGTTAGTGAATATAGTTGTGAACATTGTATAAGTATTAATACAGCGAAGATGGTGAGTCACCATGTAGGTGAAGTGAGTCGACGTGATTTTAGGGTATCATAAGATACCGTCATCATAAGATACATGTCCAAAGTATTGTGATATATGTATAATGGTGATAAAGTAAGGGATAGCCACCTATTGACTAATGTCAATTAATTAATATAAACAATGTGATTTATGGGTAGAAAGTATGGTTGATATATGAATGAGGATTAAAATATTTATACAAAGAAATGAAAAAACTTATTAACAAGGAAAATTAATCTGGTTTTAAGAGAAAAGCTTAAATTGTCATAGCGGCAAAATGAGACGTCGTTATAATTTATAAGTAAACAAATAATGGTATAATGAATTGTTAGTATCAGAATTTCATCTCATCGTTGGAATGAGACAAATGATATATTACTATAGATTGTAATTATGGATATGACTATAGTTAGAAAAAATAAATAAAAAAAATTAGAAATGAGAGGTGTTACAAAAGCAGTGAGGATAATCAATATAAGGAGTAGAAATATGATGTAGTCAACAAGGTAAGCCCGCAGAGGTCTAAAGTAGACATATTTGAGGTGATTCCTCTACCAAGAAGATCAGGTAGGAAGACTCAATTACTAGCTAGATTGAAAAACTATGCTTTAATGTCAAACATTTCAACCGTTATAGAGCCCACAAACTATAAATAATCTAGTCAATCTGATGAATAGAAGGTTGCAATGAATGAAGAATATAATCAACTATTAGAAACCATACTTGGGATCTAGTAGAACTCCCTGAAGGAAAAACACCCATAAGTTGTAAGTGGCTTTAAAACTTAAAATTAATGCAGATGGGAATATATAACAGTTTAAAGCTAGACTGATAGCAAAGGGTTATTCACAGCAGGAGGGAATAGACATTGAAGAAACCTTTGCTGCTGTAGCAAAACAGAATACTATTAGAATGCTAATTTCATTAAGAACAAAATATCAGTGGAAGCTACACTAGTGAGATGTTAAGTTCGCATTTTTGAATGGTTATTTAAAGGAAGAGATTTAATTAGTCTAGCCTGAAGGGTTCATCAAAGAAGGGCAGGAACATCTAGTGTGTAGGTTGGAAAATGCACAATATGGTTTTAAAAAAGCACCCAAGTCTTGGTACGAGAATATTGATTCATTCTTCTTACAACATGGTTTTCATAGGAGCATGAATGATCCAAATCTATATACCATGTATAATAAGCAAAGGCATATTATTTTGATTTCTTTGTATGTGGATGATATGATTATAACAACTAATCCAAATACTTTGCTCAATGAAATCAAATTGCAGATGTCACAAATTTTTGAAATGAAAGAGCTCGGAAGTCTACATTATTTATTGGGTCTGAAGGTATGGAAAGACTCTCGACAAAATTTCCTTACTCAAGGGAAGTACATTAGATGTTTGCTCATAAAGCTTAGGATGGAGAAGTGTAAGACAACATCAACACCTTTGCAGCAAAATCTGAAGTTATGCAGTGACGATGACTCTAAGAAGGTGGATGCCACTTTGTATAGACAACTAGTTGGTAGTCTGATATATCCAACTCCAACTAGACCAGACTAAGCATACTCTGTTAGTGTGCTGAGCCAATTCATGCCTAATCCACTCGAAATTCATTGGACAACTTCCAAAAGTGTGTTGAGGTATCTTCATGGTACAAGTGATTATGGTATTTTATATAGTCACACTTCTGATGTTATTTTAGCAAGTACTTTTGACTCAAATTGGGCAGGTAATCTGGATGACCAAAGGTCCATCACATGTTATGCATTTAGTATTGGATGCGGGGTCATATCATGGAGAAGTAAAAAGCAGAGTAATGTGGCATTATCTTCAACTGACGCTGAGTACCAGGCATTGTGTGCAGCTACATGTGAAGCTATTTGGTTCAGAAGGCTTCTCCATGATGCACGAGAAAAGCAGACAAAAGCAACCATCATCAAATGTGACAACGAGAGTACCATCAAGCTTTCATACAATCGAGTATTCCACAAGAATACGAAACACATGGTTACTGAGTTTCACTTTGTTCGAGAAAAATTCCACTCAAAAGAAATATTTATTGAATGTTTTAAAACTTGTGACAATATGGCAGACATTTTTACTAAGCCTCTTGGGAAAATTAAATTTGAATTGTTTAGGGGGGTGTTAGAAATTCAGCACAATCATTTCGAAGAATTGAAAATAATTAATATTATTTTATATTAATGGAGAAATGATTATTGTAAAGTATTAATTTCTAGGATATAGGACTTTGTTTACTCTGTTGTAGTGTATTTATAGTTGTATCATTCGATTAACTAATATAGAGTGGAGTCTGCATTTTGTGTGCACTCTCCAAGTACACCAATCATGTAAGAGCTGCCTCTTCTATTCAATTCAGTTTTTATGAGGCCTAACATTTATCCGAAATCTTTTGTTAGAATTCACACTTCTGCTTGCCGTTGTAGAGGCCGGTCCTCTTCGGCAATCAATATTTTAGCTGCTATTCGCCCATTAATGCCCTTAAGAGTACTAAGGGTATCCCATGGGCATGGCATGGGGGCATGGCATCGATACCCAAACTTGTACACTGAAGGCTTGCCATCACGGCATGACTCTGTCAGAGTTGAAAAACCTGACATCCTTTCACATCTGGGATTGCGCTTGGAGATCACCGCCATTAATCATCGCTGGATACCTCGAGCGCGCCCAACTGAAATTTGAATTTTTATTTGAAATTCAAATTTTTAACCCCACCCAAAAGCTAAAATAAGGCTCGCCATTACATTTCGGCAGTTAAATTGCAAAAAATGCAAGCAGAGAGCCATGGAGACGGTTGCAGGGTGGAAGGTATAATTCTCTGTTTATTTATTTATTATGAAGTGGAGCTAACCAATCGCACTTTCAATTATGCAATACTTTGTACAAAATTTGAGTAAGTTTGTGGATCCAAATGCAGGCGTTGTCTCGGTAGCAGCTGACTTGAAAGATCAGAAGATCACTGTAATTGGGGATGCTGATCCGGTGTGCCTCACGGCTAGTCTCAGAGAATTTGGATTCGCTGAATTGGTGAGCGTCGGCCCTTCTATAGAACCGGAGAAGAAGCCTGCTACCGCCAAAGAGGAGGGGGAGAAAAAGGCTGGTGGTAAGCGGGAGCCACCGAAAGAGATTCATACTTGTGTCATCATTCCAACAAGCTGTAATTACTGTAGCAGCTACACTTATTACTTGAGCGACGACAACCCCAATGCCTGCTGCATCGTTTGAAGTTCTTTCTTGATCTTTCTTTCTATTTGAGGTCAATAATAATTCTCTTCTCTCTCTAATCTGATCTGCATCTGGACACCACTTTGCACTGCGTTGCGTTGAATGGGTAGTGGTCATTAACGTTTTCGCGCATTCCACAAGCACCTGGAAAGAGGGGGTGTAATTCTGAAAGTAGGATTTATGATTTAATTTCAGAGAAAAATATAAGATATGCTATTTTAAATCCAGAGAAAAATGGAGAAGATGATTTCAGGGCTCTCTGTAAGCATTTTTAAGGGAGTGGACAAATGGACAAATCTCCACTATCGTATGTCCATGATTAAATAAAATCTTTTTTTGGGATGAAATTCAAATATTTGTAATCTTTTTTTTCCCAATTTCTAGTGTTTATATGGTTGTGATGAGTTGTTGAGCAGATTCAAGAAAATGACGGGTGTTTAAAATGTTTTAGATTTGAATTTGGTTATGACTTTCTAAATTTTTTAATAATAATGATTGAAATTTGGTCTACATATCTATATATATACAACTAAATTTTAAAAGAGAAAAATAAAATCCCATCACAGAAAATCATTAATTAAGAATTAAAAAATAAACTAACAGGACACATGTAAAAAAATTCAAGTGATAGTATATGTAAAGTATGTTATTAAATATGGTAAGTTTACTGGAATTTTCTGTTCCACAGGGCGTGCTTTTCCTCGAATATCCTGTTCAACATTACGTTTGTTTTGGGTTTTAACAAAAATTATAAGGTCCCTTATTATGGAAACCTAATCCTGTTCCATCGTGCTGCTTTATATGGTTTTACCCTCATTAATTATTATGCAAATGTAGAAAATCTAGTAATTACTCATTAAAAAGTTAAATTTCAGATTTTATATTTTGATGTTATATATATATATATAATCAAATTTTAAGGTGAAGGTGAAATCAGATATTAAATTGGTGTATAAAACTTTTTTGTTTGTGGGGGTTAGGGACTTATTTTTTTGGTAGGGATTTGACTTCTAAGTCTATGAAGGCATCCATGCTCTACTCCTTTACAAAAAGACACATGCTCTTAACCATTAGGTCCACTCAGCCAATTTTAGCTTTGAATATTTTTTAAATAATTCACTTTACTATTATTGAGCAAGTTAGGATAGTTGAGAGACATATAAGAGAAAGAAGACATAATTATCATCTGACATTTGTATTTTAATTTGTTTATGTCAAACTATTATATGTTGTTGTAAAAATTTAATTTATTTTTAAAAAGGCAATATTACAATTTTATCTAGAAAATAATAAAAAATTGATAAAAAATTTTCAAATTTTTGTTTATAACTATTAAATTTCACAATTTTGAGTGCCCTTAAAATTTCTGATGAAACTAAATCCATTTATGAAACTGAAAAAATAAATGCACTCCCATTTTCATTATTATTATTAGGTAGCATTTCCCAACCTATAATGGTGTCATTTTCTACATTGAGAGAGCTACATCATAAAGTGAGTCATGGATACTCCATTTATAATAATTGAATGATCTTTCACCTACTCTTCTATTATAATGTAGGTCCCTAATTGAGATCACTATTTTAAAATTTTCACTTTTTTGGCTTTTATGGGATTGGAATTGATAGTTTCAGGCTATCCAGACATGGTTCTCGGATTTTCAAAACAATTTATGATCGCTAACATATCTGCCTCTGCCTTCGCTGTACATATTACCTGTTGCTGTTCTTTGCCTATCTTTGCATCTGCTGCCTTCTTTGTCTGTCTCTATCTTTGCTGCCTCCATTGCCATCAATGACAATATTTCCAACAGTCTCCCCCTTTGGCATTGATGGCAATACACTTTCTCTGTGGCAATACACTTTCTCTATTTGCCTACTCTTCCTCCTGTTGCTTTCTCTTCCTCCCCCTTTGACATCAATGGCATGGGGTTTGAATTATTAGTGTAGCTTCTATTCTTCGATCCTGTGATTTTATCCTTTTTCAATATTTCATGCATTTTCTCTCTCTGGAATTTTCTGATTTTGTACGCTGCTGCTTCAACCTTTGGATTAGATTCACATCGGGTTCACTACTCTTCCATGTTTGGTTCATGTTGGGTTCACCACTCTTCCGCGGCACCACTGACCCTTTTGCCTCCATATCAATAGCCCAGTCCAATCCTAAAAGCGTAGGATAAGGATTGGTATCATCTACAATTTGAATAACTTCAAATTTTTTCATCACCTTAACATCCTTAGTACTGACTACGACCTGCGAAAACCTTCCCAATGGAATGATTTTATTTTGATTTTCCATGTGAAATTTAATGGTAGACCATTTGAGCTTTGGCTCTCCCATGCATTGCCATGTTTTCTTAGGTAAGACACTTGCATCAGACCCAAGATCAAAAATAACTTGATCCATTTCGTAAGCACTGATCTGCTCGCTCATATGCATCTCTCAACCTATCCTCTTCTTATTCTTATAGATTTTGTTAACAACTTTTTGTTCTACCAATGGTTGTTCCTTCTTTGTGCAATTATTAATCAGAGCTTGAAGGTTCTCAAGCATATTTTTGTTGCGCAAAAGCTTAATGAAATCTTGTAGAAATTGCTTGATTTTTGCATCTACTCTAGTCTCCTTCAATGATCTACCTGATGTTGATGCATTTCCCTCTGCAAATTGTTTCCACGCTTCAACAAAAGTTTATTTTATGCGTTGAAAATCAATTCCATATTGATTCTCATGGGCCTTATGAATCCATAAGTTAGTAGCCGGTTGCTTCCCCTTATCTTCATTAGTGGCTGCATCGCTCCTAGTGACCACATTTATGCTAGGATCTTATTCACGGGTTTCTGCTCTAACCATCTGAAGATTCTGCGTTGGAGTCTGCATCTTTTTCTCCTGCATTTTAGCAATAAAAACAAGGAAATCTTCTATCACATGGTCAAATTGTCTACAATACCTACATGATTTTCATGCTGGATTTGGACAGTGGCGTGCATAGTGACCAACATCTCCGCAGTTGTAGCAAATAACTTACCCCCTTCCTCGACTAGCTGATCTTCCTCCTCTTCCTCTTCCTCTACCATGAAATCCACCACGCCCTGAGGGAGATGCTGGTGAGGTAGGTTTGACCCGCATTCTATATATTTTAGCTTTATCCAACATCATATCATAAGTGTGACAATGTTTCTCATCATGTCCTAACGACGAACAAAATCTACAAAACAACTGCTTCAACTCTAGTTGATACTTTCCAACTCTTGGAAAGAACTCTATTTCATGCAATCCCGCAACTTGACAGATTGTGCACCATATTGTACTCTTCAGTGCACTAGGTCCTCCAGCGTTCAGATAATTATTGAAGACAACACATTGATCCTTATGGTGTCGAGCAACTTTACATTTTATGCACCAAACCTCTGCGCATACCTCCTTGCCCTTATCTTTGCTCAAACTCCGAATCTCCAAATGCATGGCTTCCAACTGATTCTGAATTTGTTGAGTTCCAAGTGCAACAAGTGTTAGGGTAGCTTCTAGTTTCATCGCAACCTCCATAGCGTCAACCTATGTGGAAAGCTTTTTTTGACCCAAGGGTTGGCGTAGATGTGGGAGCAGCATAGCAATAAATCACTCCTTGTGTTGGGTATCATCGATGATAAATATACCATATCTGATAGTGCACTTCAGCCTTTGATTTGCTTCCAACACATTCATTTACCTCCTGATGAACCTCCTTCATTTCACTAACCAACCGCGCATATGATTTAGGCTTCTTGAATTGTTCTTTTAGGGCATCCTTTATTTGATCCAGACTGGAATTAGGTTTTGATTGAACATATCTGATATACCAATCTAATTTGTGATCTTGGAAAGTGTTACACAACATTTTATCACCATCCCTACAATCCCTCGCCCCACAAAAGAAGCTCTGAAGATCTAGGGGAAAATTTGTTTGGGTCTGAGGTAGTCAAACTCTGCAGTGCTCAAGATCTCATAATTTGCAACGGTCTAAAGAAGTGGTCCAATTCTAGCCAGATGACCTGTATCCATGGGTTTGGTAGCGACGTGGTAGACTACGTTATTTCTGATATCCCATTATACAACGAAATAATAAATTTTGGCATCTTAAATGACCACGAGCTTGACTCAGATAATAGACCTTTAATTATATCTCTCAATTTTGTCATGTATAGAGATCCCATAGAAGATCATCCTTATAGCCCAAAGAACTTAATCTTTTATAGAAATAAAAATGATATTTTTCTAAATGAATTAAAATTAATTTGCTTCCTTTATCTAGTATAGACAACATAAAATACCTCTATCATAATTTTACTGCAACCCTCTCATTTTCTATTAGCAAGTTCTCAATTGAAGTTTCAAGTAATAAAATAAATAACACAACCAACCCTTGGTATGATAAAGGTTGTAAAAGTGCGAGGAGAGAAATTAAGGAAGATGTTGATGAGTCCCTTAAAATTGGCAAGGTAAAAATATACAAAGCCCTAGCTAAAAGGAAAAAAATGCAGTATATTCATAAAAGACAAGAAAATCTCTGACGCCTCTCTAAGGTAGCTCCTAAGAAATTCTAGAGGCAGATTCTAACTAGAAAAACTAAAGATAATAATAGAATTTCTTTACACGACTCTTCTAGTGTTCCCTTGGACTCTTTTGTCTTCTTCTTTCAGCTCCTCCACATAAGGTGTCGATTGAAGCTCTTCTGCATTATGTGGAAAAAAATCACAAATATGTCCATCTTCCATCTTAGAAGGATTTTCTACATCAACAAATTGCATCAAATTTGTAGAAAAAAAGAAGAAGTTTGTAGTGAAGATGGTGGTGAAACACCATTCTTTTTACCTTCTTCCCTTGTGAGACTTGTAGGCTTTTCTCCTTGAGATATGCTCTTCGAAGCCTCAATACTTTCTGAAGCTGAAACTTGAGGTGGGGCTTATGGCAATCCTAGCTTCCTTTTCCTTATTCCTACTTCGGAAGCTACACCAACAAGTTTTCCTTCTCATCTCTAGAGCTTCAACCTGGTAAGCATTTTCACCTTACAATAAACAACGCTCTTTGCACAAAGAAAAAAAAGCAACAATGAACCTGATGCTCTGATACCATCTTGATCTGAATGTGGGGAAACTTGTTAATGTTATGCAAGCTCCCTCATTAGTATTAAAAACGTGTTTCTTATGTGCATAGGAATTTTACTGAGCTTTCAGAGTATTACAAGGATTTTTTTTTGGTGTATTTCAATACGTAATTCCATGTTTTGGTTATACACTTGAAATCACTATGAACTCATTAGAGCATAATAACCTTGTGCCACTTTAGACTTCATAAAAATAAGGCCTCTATCGTGGTCAACACAACAGAATCCGAGAGTCTTGACAAACAAAACCCTGTATCCATTAGAGTAAGCAACTTCTTGCCACAAAATTAGACCAAAATTTTGTCTTAACCACGTACAACCAGTAAACTTCATCAAATTCCATAGCAATATCACACTATGCCACTCCTATGCTATCCTCAAAGCTAAAAGCCCATACTTCTCTATCCAGGAAAACCATAAATAAAGGGAAACTCGAGGAAAAAAAACTAGAGCGAAATAATTTAAGTTACGTATGGATCGCCCACAAGACCTCCACAAATAATGCCCATGCACAAAGGCTAGCACTATCCATTGTTACCTTGTCATGACCATTGCACAACTTCTCTAGTTTGAAAGTGACCTCATAATTATTATTTAAGAAAAAAAATATAAATTAATAGAATTTATTAAACCAAGTTTAGTTTGAAATATGACTTCTAGAATTTTAATTTAATTATTAGTAATTGTTACTTGGATGGTAGGGATTTAAATTGAATGGAATATTCTAGAATATTCTTAGTAATATTCACATATCAAGGGTTCAAATTTATATCCAAAGTATTTTTATGGGAAGGAAGTGAGTTAAAGGAAGGTTAAAATGGAAAAATAAATATAATTTTGTTGCTAATCTCTTTATGGAAGACTTTGAGTCCAAGGCTCTTTCCTCTGCTCTGCACCAACCAAAGCTTTGGAAAAGGTTTGTAGATGATACTTGTGTCTTCTGGCCTCATGGTAAGGAAGAGCTTGATCGATTCTTCGTTCATCTTAACAGTCAATCTTCCTCCATAATATTTACCATGGATTATGAAGTGGATGGGAGCCTTCCTTTCCTTGATGTTCTTATTTGTAGGAAAGATGATGGTTCTTTCTCTCATCAGGTTTTTCGTAAAAAAACCCATACTGAACAATATCTTCGGGCTTATTCGCATCATTTCCCTGCTCAAAAGTTAGGCGTCCTCAACACCTTAGCCACTAGGGCGTTGAGAATCTTGGATGAGTCTCACTTTGAGGGAGAAAAGACCCATCTCCTTGATGTTTTTTGTTCTAATGGTTATAGTAAGTCTCAAGGACTTAAAGCCTTTCTTAAAGCTGAAAGAGGTTCCTTGGTTAATAATACAAATCCTAATCAATGGTCCTGCAATGTAAGGCTTCCTTTCATTCAGGGTACCACTGATAGGATTGCTAGAATTCTTAGGAAGCATAGGGTTTCCTCTTCCTTCAAACCCCTTAACACGATTCGCAGCTCTCTTAACTCAGTTAAAGATCCTGTGAACCCTAGGGATGGAAAAGGGGTCTATCTTATTCCTTGTTCATGTGGGACGCCTTACATTGGTGAAATGGGTAGGTCTATTAGCCAAAGGATATGTGAACATGCAGCTGACTTTAGACATGGCAGGTCCCGCACCTCTGCCCTAGCTGATCATGTGAAAAAAACTAACCATCATATTTGCATCGAAGAGGCTAAGTTCTTAGCCAGGATTGATCATTTTCATCATTGTAAGTTAAGAGAGGCCCTTGAGATTGAAAAAAGGCCCATAAATCTCAATAGAGATATTGGTTGGAATATCAGCAGGTGTTGGATCCCTGCCTTATATTCTTAAACGTTTTTTTTTTTTTAAGAATTTTAATATAATAATATATAATTATAATTAAATAATATTTGTTTTTTGAAAAATCAATTAACAAAATTAACAAAAATAAAATTTGTTATTTATAATAATAATTTTTAATTAAACTATTAATAGCCGTTTCTTTTTGTAATTCAATTTGTAAATTAATGGAACTATTTTTATTTTTATTTTTATTATTATTTTTATAATTTTATTTATTATTATTATGATTAATTTTTAATTATTTATTTATTGATTGATTGTATTTTATTTTATTTTATTTTTATTTATTTTATTTATTTATTATATATATATATATATATATATATATTTATTTTATTTTATTTATTTATTTTTTTAATTTGTTTATTTTTTATTTTATTTTATTTTATTTTATTTTTTTCTAAAGATTTACATAAATTAATATATAATTATAATAAAATAATATTTGTATAATGATTTAATAAAAAATTAAATAATTAAACTATAAAATTGATATATAAAATTTTTTATTTTTATTTTTTATTAAAATTTTGATTTGAATATTCAAACTAGCCGTTTTTTATTTTTTAATTAATAGAACTAATCGTTTTTTATTTTATAGTCTGTTAGAGTCGGCCCTTGCAGCCCTCCGTCAGTGATCATTTCATCTTTTGCATATTCATTATTAGGTGTCTCGCTTGTTCCACTTCGTTGCATTCCACTAGGAGCATGCCATGGACTGACGAAGGGGTCTGTCGTCTTATGTTTCCTCATGTTTACACCTGCAGTGCTATTTTAAAAATTTCCTCAAAAAATCACTCAAAATAATTGTCATTACATATATGGTCATTAAAATTGTCAATAAGTGTCTTTGGTCCTAGTGTCTAGGGTTTTTGAGTCATTTATATACTAGTCATAAAGCCTGCAAAGTGAGGAAGGTTCCGCATTTTTGATTTTTTATTTTATTATCATCAGCATTTTAAAAAAAAAACATTTCTAGTCCAAAACTCTGTTTTGGAACTAGAAATTGTTCATTATTATTTTTGTAATAAATTGTAATTATTTCGCCAAGAAGACATTGTCAAAAGCAGACCCCTGGTCTTTTCCTTAGCTGAATAGCCATATCCCTGCAAGAAGACAGCAAAATCATTAAAATCGACCTCAGAAAAGCCAAAAGAAGATTGTATTTAAAAAGCCAAAGGTGAAATTACAAAAACATTGTAATATGGGTTTGCAATTAGATTTGAATCAAATCTGATTGTGGAGGATATTTGTATCATATATAAAAGCCAAACCAATGTCATTTGCACCAATCCACAGCACCCAAAGTCGTGATTTGGAGTTGGAGGGCCGATTTCAAAGTTTTAAGCAGCGTTGAAGGGTCTTGAAGCTCGAGCGACCCACCTGGGCGCGAGCGACCCATCTGGGCAGAGCGACCCACCTGGGTTTTGTCCACAGTGTAAAAATACAAGGAGAGCGACCCACCTGGGCCGAGCGACCCACGCAGAGGTGAGCGACCCACGCAAACACAGAGGTACGAAAATTCATTTTGAGCGCCCAGTCTTGCTTGGGATCGATTCATCGGCCTTCAAACAGGTTTTTTGCTATTACTTAATGTTTTTAAATGCGCTGGTGGCATCATTGATGGTTTCAAACGCTTCAAATGGAGGATTTAAACCCCACATTCATGGCAATATCGTTTTCAGGGTTTTAAAATGATATGGGTGGTTGCATGAGTTTGTTGCTTATCTTATATCAGTGATATGTCCAGCCTTGCATATAATATCAAAACCATATTGTTCTCATGCCCATTATGCCATTGTGACCATTGCTATTATTATACCATGTTTAAAACCTTTGTTCCATGGTGACTATGGTTGTATTATGTCTCACTGCCCAATGTAAAAACATTCTCATGACTTTGTTTCAAACTGCCCATTGACACTTTTGTTGTTATTACTCATGGACAAAAACATTCATATGATGCCATGCTCTCCTTTGATAAGATTTGTTCAATATTTTGAAAGTTGCCCGCTCCCTTTGATCAAAGTTTCACTTGCATTTAAAATAGAGATTGTGACTCTTTTCCAATCCATTTAAAACAGGGATATTGTCATTATTTGTTCTTTATGGTGTTGTGACGGTGGGGATATTTGTTGGGTGTTGAAACACACATCATAACTTTGTTTGCACTGCTTTCATATCAGTATACATAGTGCCAAAAGCTTGGTCAGAGCCATGTCGGAGACAGAGTCAGAATATGAGCTAGGGTCAGGCAGTGATTCGGTGACTGAAGGTAATGTGCCACTTCGGGTCCCACAAATATCGTTAGTATGTAACTATCATCGGGCCTCCTTTCCTCACTTCTTTGGCTCCTACAGCAGCATGTCCATTAGCTATGATTGTTCCCGATATTTTTCATGTTCTTGAGAGTTCTGAGATGAGTTAGGTAACAAACCCTATCATCATGAATTGGCCCTTCCATGAGTTCTTCATCGATCATGATGGCCGGTAAGTATTGCCCAAGGATTTTCTATCAGTATCACCCTTGGACTATTTCTGTCAATTTCGGTATACCAAACATGGGAGAGGAATGGAACAAGGGTCAGCATTTAGAGAAATTTCACTATGAACCATATATTAAAACTGGATATATGGGTTACTTGAGCAGAGTTTTTCCATTCAGATTCTTGAGAGATGAGTATGCACCGCTGATGAAGCTCATCATTCAGTATTTTAGTTGTGAGGGCAGGTATGCTCGTCTTTTCGCGTACCATATTCGTTTGTTGATGCACTTCACAAGGGTACGTATGATGAATATTCCGTATTTCATACATCGCAACATAGAGAGGATGGTGATGTTTGTGCAGAAGAAGACGAGCCCAGTGCAGCAGTACAGGAGTATATATCATTTCGCTTTGATCAAGATCATGGTGTCACATCAGTTGGCAGAGCAGGGCATCACATGGGAGAATTTCATTTCTAGAGACTTTTTCAGAGTGCCACAACCGCTTCGCGAGACAGTTCATGATGCAGGAGAGCCTTCACACCAGCCGGACATACTTGAGGTTGAGCATATCAGCACTCCTTTGGTTCAGACATATCAGCGAGGCCACAGGGCCTTATTTGCAGCGACACGACGAGTACTATCTCCACGTGAGGTGGAAGGGGTCTTGCCGACTTCATCGACACGGCGAGTATTATCTCCACATGATGTGGAAAGGGTCTCGCCTTCTTCTTCAGTGCAGGTACAGGTACAAGACAGGGGCAAGAGGCCCATGCATGATGAGGGCCCATCAGGAGGCCGGGACACCGATATGACAGTCATTGATGTTGATACGGGCTCTCCTAGCTCGAAGCCGAGGGAAGTCATCCAGGAGCAAAGGGCCGAGAATGACCAGCTGAAAGACCAATTGCAGAAGGCTCAGTGGGTGATTAACTATTTGGAGCAGCGCAACAAACAACTTGAGGATGAGCTCACATTTTATGAGGTGCGCCAAATCCGTGAGGACAGACAGTGGAATCGAAAGAGACCCGGTGACATGACACCAGATGACAGAGATACTATACTCACGCGGGTGAATATACATCTGGAGAAGTTGTTGGCGAAGGCCAATCGAGACAAAGACATGCTTCGCCACATGAAAGGCCATTACTGGGCTCGCATGCATGTTTGCAAAGCGAGAATGAAGATCATGAAGAGGAGGTTGCGCAAGGCACTTAGACGGCGGAAAAGGCCTAATCCACTTCGGATTTTGGCCGAGGCTTCATTGAATGGGCAGGAAACATGATGGAGGACCTCCGCTCCGAATTTGGGCAAATTCGGAGAAAATTTTGTCATTTTCAAATTTTTGGTCTAAAAAACAGGTTTTGCAGTTACGTGGGTCGCGCGCTCATGCGCTCACTTTTTTTTGGGACACTTGCTGGAGGAAATTTTTACATTTTTGGATTTTTCATGATTAATTATGCATCCTCTGAAGTCAACTTAGCTTTTCATCAAAATCTGGGTGGTCAAAAAGCTCAAAAACACCATGAAAACCACCTTGCTGCCACCTTTTGCACCAGCAGGAAGTACCTCTGGGAGAATGAGGTTTTGGAGGGTCAAATGAGCTCCAAATTCAGATATTCCACTTGGGTTGGAAAGTAGACATCCAGGGATTTCCAACGAGCTATCATGAGCTCAATTTGGATGCCGGGAAGTACCTCAAAATCAGCCTGGAACATGAGCGACCCACTTGAAATTTTTCCTGAATTTTCAGCTGCCAGCTCAGTATTTTGCCTAGTATGGACCAGTTTTGCTTGTGGATAGAATTTTTGGGTTTTTATGATGTAAATTCATGTTTGGCATGTAATTTTGGTTTATTTTTATCTCTTCTAGAAGATTCACTCTCAAATGAGTAAAAAGTCATGTAATGGATCAGTTTCCACTCTTTTAGAGGCAAGTTGTTAGCTGCCTAGATTGTAGTTCCATGATTAGAATTGGTTGAAACTGATCCCCGAAGAGGGAATTCGACCCCTAGAGGTGGGGAAAGGGGTTAGAGTGATCTATATATTGTAATTTCTGAGGCATTCTACAGGTTGGACTCTTGGGATACTTTTGATACCATTGTACATATTTTTCATATTTTGGCTAAGGAAAGATCAGGGGTTTTGCGGCACTTGTTGGGATCCTTGTGGTGTTCTGTTCTTGATGATTTTTCTTCTTTTTTTACTGTAAGTTTCTTCATGTTTAATGTATGCCATCCTTTCGTTATGCTTCTGAACTAAATTGAATGAGTGAATAAGGTTGAATCCATTGTTTACAGTGCTTGGCCTTTGAATTCAGTTAGTTCTATATGTTTTCAGCTGTTTGGAGAGGATCCAAGTTCTTCTTTGCCCTCTTCAGCCCCTCGTCGGTCTAATCTATCCATATATCCAATTTAAAGCATCAAGATCATCACCTACCTCGCCCCAGCTTGAACTCTGCAAAGGTCTGACCTTATCCCCGGACCCAAAATCTGTTTTCCCATTACTCCAGCGAAAACCCAAAAAATCAAAAATCAAACATACCTATCTCTTTACTAGCCTAAAATCAGTTCTTATTGTAAGTCATCTCACATCCTATTTCTCATTTTCTCGAGATTGACGGAGAGAGCCCTCTCCTGTCCTCGTAGGGCTAGCTACGAGGCTGAGCATGGTTTGATGTAGCCTCGAGTTTTACTTCATTTCAGCCTGAGGTAGATTTGAGTGCTAACATAGTCAAACTAGCTGTTTTTAACAGTTTTCTTTGCCTCTCCTACATCTATTTAAACTTAACGACTGATCTGATCTCTCACCTAGTCCTGATGATGAACCACACTGGTTGGTTCGAAACGCGTCGACTTTGTTCATGTTAATGTGATTTTTACCGAAAGATTTCTTCTTAATTTATTGATGGATCACAGAAGCCAAAAATCTAGTAATATAATTTTCTTTTTAATTTTTAAAGGATGGTAAGGATTTAACCTCCACAAAATATTTTAAAATGTGATTAGTAGTATTCAGAAATCAAAGGTTTATATCTATTTTAAAAGTAGTTATGTCAATTCTGGTCTTTTAATTTAATTGATTAATTAAAAAAAAAATTAGATAAACAAGTGTAATATCAAATGAGTTATGGTTTTTTGGGCATGTGGTAATGATAAGTCACATTATTGGGTCATACTAATATAAAAAAACCTATTTGTAAATTAATAATCTCCATAGTAAGGTGGGGTGGATCTTCATGGTTAAGAAACATATTATATATGTGTGTGTGTATAAATCATATAACAATTATTTTTATAATTATTAATAATTATAATTT
Source organism: Pinus albicaulis (assembly GCA_034641835.2). Classification (NCBI taxonomy): domain Eukaryota; kingdom Viridiplantae; phylum Streptophyta; class Pinopsida; order Pinales; family Pinaceae; genus Pinus; species Pinus albicaulis. Next base: position 31,338 of record JAXQQM020071811.1, read on the forward strand.
AAAATAATGTTATAATTTAAATATTTTTTTATTAATTTTTAAAATTTTCACAATGTGAAATATATTATGAAGTAATTATTTTGATACTTATGTGATGGAATAATGATTCATTTTACATTATTAAGTTGCTATTTTTAGTGAGAGATTTATGGAGAGATTAGTGGAATGATTGAGGAGAGATTTGTGTAATGATTGTTGAGATGATATATAGTAAATGAATAAGAGATTATAGAAGATGGCACACCTCTCCTCATGTGTAACTATATGCTATTGTGTTGTCGTTGTATCAACACCCTCCAAAATTTCACGACATTCGAATTTTCGAGCCCACTGAATTGTCCTATCAAGTGTCGCCTTGGTCTTCAAGTGTCATTTCATGTTATTCTATATGTTTCAGGTGTTCTTGATCGTTCTCAAGTGTCGTCACATTGAGTAGAGAATCTTTAGTGCATTTCTTGGTCGTAACACCTTTATAGTCATAAAACAACACTTGTGTTCACAGTTGCACATAATTCACTCATTGTACTGGGGAATGCATGCAAAGTGAAGTTTTTATGTATAATTATCATTCTTCAAGCTTGTCTAATTTTTCTCAATGAGTTGGTATGTGTCACACATAATTTTATGTGTGAAACTCATGTGTTCACCCCTTGCCCTATCTCCCATACATAGACATTTTTGTTTCAACGCTGACCATTGAGGTGAAGAGCGCATGAGTGCACTTTGAAGCCTTGATCGAGAATAATTCATTATTTGGAAGTGTTCCATGTTCCCTCCAAGAGCGAAAAGCACACTCCTTGAGCCTTTTCCCCTTCCTTGTTTTGAACTATGCCCTTGAAGAGGCCAAGTCCTCCTTTGAGTACACTCCTTCAACCTGAAGGAATGCACCATCCTTGAGCGCATGAGTGCACCACAAAGGCCTTGAGCTTCACCCTTTAGCATTCCACAATGTGCCATGTGCCCTCCTGGACACTTTTAGCACATGAACACACTTTGAAGGCATGAAGCATCGGCCTTCAACCTTCAGACTTACGCCATGTGCCCTCCTAGGCCTCTTGAGTGCATGAGTGGACCCGAAAGCCCTGAAGCCTTCCTCTTCAACCTTTAGCAGTGCGTCATGTGCCCTCTTTCTCTCCTTGAGCACATGTCGAAGCCCTGAAGCCTTCTCTCTCAGCCCTTTAACTCTTCAAAGTGCGCCAATGTGCCCAAAATCTCTCATGTTCACTTTTAAATGCACTAAAAATGAATAAAGCGGATCTCCCTGCCAGAGACCTCTTGAAATATTAAAAGGCTGAGATGGAATTCCATTTAGCAAAATTGAAAAGTTTGGAGATGATATAAATGAATATAACCATTGTACCCATCTATCATCGAACCCAAATGCTTTCAGAAAAGCTATCAGATAAGGCCAACTGATGCGATCATATGCTTTGGAGAGATCTAGTTTTATAAGCATACCTTTCATCTTCAGTGATTTTTGTGAATGAATTGCCTCCTGTGCCGTAACAATTCCATCCAATATTTTCCTTTCTTTGACAAAGTGTGTTTGCTCCGGGGAAATCAAACTAGGCAAAAGAGGTTTAAGCCTGTTCACCATTATAGTTGAAAGAATTTTATAGATGACATTACATAGAGCTATGGGTCTTAACCCAATAGGGGTGTCCGAATTTTCCTATTTAGGAATAAGAGTTATGAATGTGGCATTCAGAGTTGGATAAACATTTCAATTCCTCCTTGATTCCACAACTATCTCCCATATATCTTGACCCATGAATTTCCAAGATGACTTAAAAAATTCAGCTGTAAAACCATCCAGTCCAGGGGCCTTATTCCGTGGCATATTCATGACTACTTCCTCTACTTCTTCCATGTTGATCTCTCTCAGTAATGCTAAGTTCTGCTATCTTGTTACCATTGATGGAATGTTTCTCATTATTCTTTGAATAGCTTCCTGTCTATTCTGATCAGACTCTCTGAGCAAATTTTTGAAATGTTCCACCAGTAGTTTTTCCATATCCTCATGTTGAAGTAATCGATTACCATGTTCATCTTTTAATGAAAATATTCTATTATTCTGTCTTCGTTGTATCATGGTTTTATGAAAAAAGTTAGTGTTTCTCTCCACTTATTTTAACCATTGAAATCTGGACTTTTGCTTCCACAGTATCCCCTCTTGATTTCTACGTTCTTCTAGGAGACTGAGAGTACTTCCTTCTTCTACTACGAGGGCCTCTATTCTTCCATTTAGAATCATATTTTGCTGAATATTTTTCATTTTTTCTTTCAGTCTCACTTGATCCTATTGGATGTTGCCAAATTATGTTCTATTACATCTTTTAATTTCTGTTTTCAATTGTTTTAATCTAAGCTGAAAGGCATGCATTTTATTCCTTCCTGTTATTTGATTAATTTCCCACCAGTGTTTAGCTTTATTTAGGAATCTTGGATCTCTCAACCAGAATAATTCAAATCTAAACAGTCTATTCTTCGGTCCTTCTTTTATATCAATATCTATACGAATTGGCTAGTGGTCAGATCCGAGTGTTGGAAGAATCGTTGCCTCATAGTATACATCAAGACTTACTAAAGCTTTTGAAGCGGGGAAACGATCTAACCTTGCTGCAATTTGATGTCTTTCTCCTCTTCTATTATTCCAAGTATACGGACCATTCACTGTGGGAATGTCAACCAGGTGAAGATCTCTCAACAAGTCCCTGAAAAGTTCCATTTCTGGGTCTTCTCTCCTTATTCCACCTTTTTTTTCTATTAGATTTAATAACATATTGAAATCCCCACCAAGGAGCCAATATTTTTCCTGGTGCATATTATTTAACCTTCTTATATCTTGTAAAAACGCCACTCTCATTAGGGGAATTTTGAGGTCTAAAATGGGCCTCCTAAGGAAATAATAAAATAATAACTAAACCAATAAAATAATATTTATGAATTTTCAATTCATTTTTTGCACCACAATCCATGTAACCATAGTTACATTCAATTCAAAAGTTGTACCAAAATAAAATTAATAAAAAAATTGTGTTGATGTGACTATAAATAAGAATGAGTTTTTCAAGAAAAAATCATTATCATTGAACAACTAATGCATTTGTCCTTCGTACTTAAATAACTTAAAATAAAATATAAATACAAATTTATAAATTCTTAATTATAGTATATGCTATTAATTAAAATTTATATTAATTAAATTGTATAATAACATGTAATTAATATACTATATAAAAATAATATAATATAATAAATGTAAGGGGATATGCATTGTTTCTTTCAAGAAATATGAAATGAAAATAATATATTTTTATTCAAAAAGTTTGAAATGACATTCATTATGAGTACTTTACTTTGACTTTAAAAGTACTTAGAGCACTACCATGGTTAACCATGAGTTTTTATCCACCATTGAGAATGTGACAAGTCAGTGCATTTAACTCAGGTAATTCCACCTCAACCATTAAGGATGATGTCATTCTCTAAAATGTGATTGGTTCTCATAAAGTGAATTTTGATTGTACATTTTCCTTAAGAGGCCAATTTTAGACCTCAAAATTCCACTAATGTTCTCCTAGAATTGGAGGGCCATAAACTGTTGATATTTGTATCTTTTTGTTTGATCCAATTTGCCTAAAAGTACCTGATAAAATTCTCGAGAGTCCTATCCATCCTTCCACTACAATTTCTATAGGATTCCATAATATGGCTATGCCTCCTGCTGTTCCTCTTGAATCTAATACCATTACCTCAAAATGAATTTTGAACTAGTGAATAATTGTGGATAGTTTTAGTCCTGATACTTTAGTTTCTTGGATCATCATTACTTGTGGTTTCTCAGTTTTTAATTTTTCCTTTAGATATCTTTGTTTGCCTTTACTATTTAGGCCTCTTATATTCCAAGAGATTACTTTCATTGGTTAACTTTTAGGAATTTTCTGAATTACTGTTGCTAACGGCATTATCTTACCTATATTTATCAGCATCTCACCAACCAATTGTATGGATTCCTGTAGTGTCCTCCTGCCCCTCTTTTTTGTTCCTTTTGTCTGAGGGTTAGGTCCCTTAGCTACAGTTTTTCCTGGATTCATTTCTACCTTTTTTGCTTGGGATGTCAAATAGTTTTCAAATGTTTCTTTATACAGGTTTTTCTGTTCTGTAGGAATAAACCTATCATCAAGATTCTTCGATTCATTCAATAAACATTTCAATACTCTTTCCTCTGCACTCAAATCTTTTTTATTTTGTTCTATGTCCATTGGTATCTATTACATCTGGGTATTATCCTCGGTTTCAATATGATCTTGTGATGCTTTGCGCTTTGATGTCGAAGTTTTTGAATTACCTAACCCATGGCCCGATCTCGAGCCATCTTCCTCTACATGCGACATTTCCCCTTCCTCTTGCAAAACTTCATAACGGTTCGTTGATATTTTCTGAGTAGGTTGATTCATCATGCTTGTGGAAGCCTTATTGTTTCGTCGTTTTGTTGAAACTGTAATAAATCCATCCTCTCTGTCTCGACCCTGGTCAGGAACATTTGGTTGACGACTGGACTGTTGCTCCACAATATTTAGAGGGCATGATTTATAAAGATTCCCATACTCATGGCATCTTCAACAATGAAAGGGAATATGTTCATAATCAAGGAGCTGCAGCCAGATTTTACCATCATATTCTAGTTCTATATTTTTAGGCAATGGCTCAGAAATGTTCATATATACACAAATTCTAGCAAAAGAAGTATAATGACCTCAGCGAGTGGTGATTCTGCTATTTTAACAAAATTGCCTAAAGAGTTACCTTTGCCTTCCAAAATATCAGGGTCCCAAAAATCCATTGGGAGTCCAAATAGTCGTACCCACGCAGGTGCTGCAAGAAATTGTTCTTGGTCTGTATTGTAGCATTCTTCCCATTGTCTGAGAAAAAGCCTTGCATTATTATAAAAATATGGACCTCCTTCAAAAATTCTTTCCTTATCTAACAGGTTAGTAAAAATTACTGTAAAAAAACTCTAGCCCCAAATTTGAGATCAATATGACCTCTAGGTTGCCATTTTATTTGTATCCGTTTCAATAGATTTTTTTCTGTAGACCAAATACCAATAAACTTACATATTAGAGCATGATCCTTCATATAGCTCCTATATTCATCCAGTTTGTTTGCTGGAATAATGAATCTGGGTTTCTTCACTACTTGTGGCAGACATTGTCCTTTCGTCTTCACTTGCCAATCTACTCCCATCACAGGAGTTGTCTTCTGATGAGAGCCTCCAACTTGATGCCTGCTCAATTGTTCTCGACTGGTTATATTACAGTAGGAGGGGGAGAGGTCCCCTCCTGAAGCTGCCGCTATTGACGCCCCAGGGTCTCTGGACAGACTGACCTCACAGGACTGAGCATGAATTTCCAAACCCTAACTATCTTCCATTTTCTTGGAGCTCATTTCCTCTCTATGTATTCACCATTAGATTTTGAACAAATTAAAAAAAAAGTAAAAATAAATAAATTACATTAAAAACAACTCAATCTTATATTGTATATTTAACACCATTTTTAAAAATATTTTTTAATATAATTAAATAAATAAATAGATTATTAGAAATTATTTTTCACATAATTTTAAGTTAAAAATAGCTCACACATGAAATACGTAGACAAATATGAATATAAATTGTAATCCAAATGTTTAGATTATAAGTTTCAAGTTTATAAAATAAAACAATATAAATTTTTATATCATATTAAAAATAAAAATAAAAAATTAAATTTAGTTAAAAATAAATAAAAATATTTTTTTTATTTTAATTTTTAAATGTGTTACAAAAAATCATTATAACTTTTAGAAATTGTAATTATTTTGTATATTATAATTAGAATTAAAAAAATCTACATTATAACAAAAAAATTCCTTTAAAATTGAATATAAATTTTCTATATCATATTAAAAAAAATAATTAAATTTAGTTGAAAATAAAGAAAAAAATATTTTTTATTTTAATTTTTAAATGTGTTAGAAAAATTCATTACAGCTTTTAGAAATTGTAATTATTTTGTATATTATAATTAGAATTAGAAAAATATACATTATAACAATACTTTTCCTTTTAAATTATAAAATTTCCAGAAATATTAATTTATAACTTGATGATTTCTTCTACTTCCGCGGGAAAACTAAATTTTACCGTCAAAAATCCTTCCCGGGCAGAACCATGGCAACAGAGGATTCTCCACGATGCTTATATTGACGGGTCAAAACCGTGGCGGCTGGAAGCCAGCAAACGGTCGGAGATGGCAATGTAGAATCTTGCCGGAAACGGCACAAGTGTGACCACCGAGAAAGTGATTCAAACGTCGAGGCGGCCAAAAGGTAGCCTTGTCAGGCAACCCAGACCGTATTCCAGATGGCTCGCATGACGGCAGGCATGACCATGCTCCATGACGATGGCATGGCATTGGTACGTCCTGTGCATTGATGGGCAGATAGCAGCTAAAATAAGGCTCGCCGGTGTAGAGGTGAAATTGTCAGTTGTACTGAAGCGTAGGGCACATCAGTGACTATTGGGTTGGTGATGAACAACGTTGTGGCGGCCCCTATGAGGGGCAAGTCAATGTTTCAAAAGTGTAAGTGTGGTTTATTTATTTGTTTCTGAATCCTATACTGCATTTGAATTTTTCCTTATCTAACGAACGTGGATGCAACCAAATTTCTCGGTGGTTGAACAAAGCATTTGGTCCATGTAAAAAAACATATGTTCTCCCAAGCTCATTCTTTTATAAACGATGTAAATCTTTAGAGTTTGATTTTCGTGTCGAGCTAACCCGAGAACATGCCACTATTCTATTTGATAAATTTTCCACTTATGTTCGTTGTTTGATGTACATTTTGATTTTATGAGCACAAAAAAATGATCTAAATTTGAAATATTTTTCTTAGTGAATTACATTGTAAATCGTGCATTATTTTTAAATCATTTTGACTTAAAACTTTCTAATCTATTAAATGTTAATAATTATTTTGTTTATTTTGTAAATTTAAAAATCTTTGAGGTAGTCGTCTTCTTCCTCTTCACTTACACATTTTTGTTAAGTGTTTTTCATGTATTTGTTTTTTCGTTTTTATTTTAAATTTTCTGTGTTTTTGAAATATTTGTTTTTTCGTTTTTATTTTAAAATATTTGTTGTAGTCAGATATTTGATTTTTTGCAGTGTCAAAAACACAGAAAAGGTCAAAATTTTAAAGTTTCAATCTTCTATCTAATTATATATTGTCAAATAATATTTCATTGCACATGAAATAATTATCACTAAAAAGGAAAGAATTTTTAACAATTTACATAAAAATACACATTTTGAATATAGATATAATTGAAAAAATACACACTCTAAGTCTTTTTTGCTAAAAGTGACAGGTAAAATAAACCATTTTTATACCAAAAATTAACAAAAAAGGTATAAACATTAGCAATTTTTGTGAACTTTATGTCAAAAGTTAATAATAGTTACAGTGTTTTTTCAAAACATAAATGTTTCACATAAAAATGAAGTGAAAATCACATTATACAAATACTAAACAAATAATAAAAACAATTGAATACTTATTTTTTCTCATAAAATGTCAAAGTAAAAACCTTACAAGTATAAATTATTAATGGTTATAAAAAATGAGTTTCATTTGGAAGCTTAACTAAAACTTAATCAGTAATATCACGTAACCCAAACTCTTTATTAACACTGAAAAAATGTACAATGAAAAGACATTAGAAAATGTCAAGTAGAAGGTACAAATACAGATTTACAGGGAAGAAGTACATTACATGAGTGGAAAATTTTAACTTTTCCTACGGTCGGCAAGCAAATTCATTGCGGATTTTTCTTTGATAGCCATGAAGAACATTGTGCCTATCCCTCGAATAGCCATGTGGTTATGAGGATGCAGAATGTCACCATCCGAGACCAGTTGGCACACTTGGAAATAAATATTCTCACTCAAGCTAACCAATTACAGTCACCTTGGAGCCACCTTGAGGATCTAGTGTAGCACACAAAGGAATCATATCCCCACTCTTGTGTCAAAATCCATCTTGTACCAAGAGAGGGAGGGAAAATTTGAAATTTGTCTATAAGAGCCAACCATGGGAAGAGAAATGGGAGACAATATAATGCTAGCCAATTTGCTCCTGAGCAAATGAGATTTTTTTGTCCAGTAGCAAGAGGATTGGAAGGATTCAGTTGTTGCTCATCTAACACCTTAATCCAAGAAAGAAGAGTTCACCACTTATCTCTCGAGCTACCATTCTTTGAGAGGGAACAAAGGCTTGCTGAAAACTTGAGGGGAAGAGACCCCCTTGTCTTGGATATAACAACTCCGTAGCTTGAAGGATCCACTACAAGATATTTATCATTCTATATTCTACTACCACCAACACCTAATAAAGGAAGAGAGCTCTCCATTGTTAATTTATAAGTGTGTTTGATCTATTGAGCATGTTTCTTGTGCATGTTGTTTTGTTTGTGTTTCTTTGTTTATGTAGCATGCTATGTTTTCATTTAATTTACATTATTACATGCTAAACTTATTCCAGTAACGTTTGACAAAGGAATTTGACCCTTGAATTTCTCATGCGAAAGTAGCCTCCCTATTAAGCATAGTGTATTTCGTCCACCCATGCGCAAAATACACTAAAAAAGGAATGGTGACTCCACTACATTGATTCTTTTGAGTTAATTTTTATTGATGCAGGTCCTCTCTCCTGCTCAGACTTGCTGCAAAACCACTCCTACCTCCTCTCAACACTTTTCACTCACCCTCAATGAGAAATTTGGCTCAGAGAAGGTTGATATTTTTAGTCTCTGCCATCCTTGCGCATTCTATTTAGAAAAATGTGCGGTCTTCACGCCTATGGGAAGATAAGCCATGCGGTAGGATGTAAGCCCAATTTTCACATTTTTTTCTCAGATTGTTGCAGTTGTAAGGTTTTTGAAACCCAGAAGAAATTTTCCATCATTGTGCTTCAGTATTTCATGATTGGTTATGGAACTTATTTTTTCTAGTGTTTAGCCTAGCAACTAAGTAGTTTTAATTTTAGTTTTTGATCGATGCAAATCACACATAGCTTAAGTAGGGGAAAGTAAGTGGCCTTCAATCCACATATGTTTTTTGAACAAACGATTTTATGGTAAAAGATACAGAAAAAAATAGATTAATAAGAAGAAAATTAAGCACCCCATACATCCACACATCTTTATCTAATTCTTGTTTTTCAATTTTTGCATTAGGTTAGTTCAATTTTTGCATTAGGAATCAAGACTAGGACAAAACTGTTGGAAATAAACCAAGTAGTCTCTGCCACCCTTGCACCTCGCAGTGATCCTGGGTATGCATATGAAAAATTTCTTAAGAAATTTTTCCATCTCCCTATAGTGTAAAACTTAGTCTAACTAGGCAAGGTGTAAGCAGTTTGTAATCTACACATCATTTGTTTTTCCAAGGATTAATCACACATAGCATAATTAGAAAATGATTGTAAAGGATCAACGTATATCCACATCTCGTAACACTTGTGATTGTACACTCCAAAGCACACACGAAGCATCATTAAGCATTAGACGAAAAGACACCCAATGTGTTGAGACCTTTATCCTCTTCTTACAGTGAATTCACCAAGGCACACCCTAAGAAAATTGAGACTCTCTAAAAATAATCACTAATCAAAATCATTAAATTCTTCCCACAAGGGCCACAAAACAACTTATAGTTCAGGTTATAACCATCGGAGGTAGCTATCCAATAACCCAACATGGTCATTCAACATTTTGAATCATAGATGTTGGATTTTTAGGGAGCAGAAAATCTATTTATCTTCCCCTAGAACAAATACCTGAGCGTTACTAGAGACCCGTTTCAGAGGGTGTTAATTTCAGGCTCAGTGCATCCAGTATGTTTTGGGGCTACCTGACCCATGTAGTGCTTGGTATTAGTAGGTGAATACCAAGAGGCTCAAGGCTCAAATGCTCACGTGGGACGAGATTACTCTAGTGGACAAAACTAGAGCATCCTTCCCTATAGGTGACGGTTTAGGCATCACTAGATCCTCTTAAAATTGTGTTGGTCGACTCTTTAGTTGCTAGAAGGCATCGCGAGTTCCTTCGGGATGTTAACCCCGGTACCCACTAAAAGACATCTTCGCAAGGACCAGTTACATTTGAGAGTGTAAGGATGATTAGGTCTATTTAGGCTTTTGGGTATCATACACAAAACAACCAAACCATATTTTCTTCTTTCTTGATCACATAGCATTAATCTAAAGGAAAACATACCTCATATTTTTTATCTTTTTTTTATGCATGTGATTTTATTTTATTTCATAATAACCTTCCTTCCCTGAGTGAACCAAAAATATTTACAAGACTAAGCTATTCAACATGATAATGGACCTATCGAGACCTTGTTGATCTAGGCGTTTTTTGGACCTCCCCCAATTAGAGGGAGGAGTGTGAGGTATTTCATCATCTACGCATTAAAGGCGACACAAACCCACCATTATCGGTTCATCCTTTATCAAGGAATATTTGGTTCGAAACCCCCAAGGGTCACCCAACACAACACTTATGGAAACCCCTACAGGGTCACCACACTCAACTCCTCCCACAACCTCCAGAGGATAAAGGAACGATACCCCTTTGGGGATTCCAAATAACATACAAAAGGGTATGTCACACGATAATATTCCCAGGCACCCACCATAAACCATTACAATCAAACGCCTGTGTTTGTATAGTACACAATGATAGTCAATACTAAGTTACCCTTTTTAGCATCACTAGACCTTCTAGATCTATCAAAATTAACTAATGACCCCATTGCACATATCCTTAATTGGCCTTCCATTCTCATGAGGCTCCCCTCGGATATACCAAAATTGGAAGGGAAGAAACTACAAAGCCCTAGAAATCATATTATGACTTTCCATCGATGGTGTTAGTCCAATAGTATCATTGATGATACTAATCGACTAGGACTATTTCAACGCACCCTGACCAAACTTGCAATGAAATGGTATGTTGAGAAGACTTCTGCTTCACATGGGACCTTTAGCACCATCACTGCCACGTTCCTCACATATTTTCAGCTACCCATCCACCAGGATTCAGTGACGGAATTGCTGACTCCTTTTAAGGAAATGCTAGCCGTCCATTTATCAAAGGATCTCCATAAATGGTGACGACATCATAGTCTGTGCAATGCAAAACTTGACAAATAGAGTTTTGCTGGACTTTTTTTAGAAAAATCTCACAACAGAGATCTTGAAAGACATGGTGACACAGAAACCTACCACCAAGGAGGATTCCATAAGCAAATCCCAGCAGCTTGAACTCATCTACACCTAGTCAGGATATATCTATAGTGTCCCACCAAACACCCCATGCCTGCAAAATTATAGAGAATTTTTAAGTGCATCTAATATCGCACATGGCTTGATCAGGTCATTGACCCAAGGTCACCTAGGTAGTAATATCCAGTACCTAGGATATTCATACAATTCTAACTAGAACATGACGTAACCTGGATACCAGTAAAGTCAATATGCACCTTTACAGAATATGACGAATATGGTGTTACCATATCACAGTAGGGAGGCTCGTACCCTCCCTCACAGGGGGTCCAATACTCAGCTAGGAATGCTGATGGAGGAGATCACCACTAACAATCTTACACCAACTAGGGACAAGGAAACTAATATTCCCTTTTCTCCACACAAAATCCACCACCTACAAAAAAATGCATCGGTGAACTAAGTGAAACCTTTCCAAGCCAGAATTATGAGCAGGAGAATGGTGACAACCCTCTTAGCACTACAAAAAACAAGCTTAGGAATAAATAAAACAAAGATTCTGGATACAGGAGCAATAACCAACAACAACCCCTGCAATCTCAGTTTGGGGTCAACCCGAACCGAAATCAAAACCGCGATCCAAACAAAAAATCCCAAGGGAAAAGAAAGAAGTATATTCTACAGACAAACCATTCTTGTCCATATGTGGTGAGTATAGTCATTACAGTTACCACTATCTTAAACTCCCTGAACTATTTTTTTTTTAGGGTAACCGAGGACTAGCGGGACCTACCCAAGAACCTGCTGTAATGCATGAGCTTTTCCCCCACCGAGGATTGGTTAACACCCAACAAAATCCATCACCGAAAAATGATATGGGAAGTGGAAGCCACGAAATTTACATGACCAATGAAGAAATTCTCTTCCAGAGAAGGAATAGGAACTACGATGCCCCTTCCTACACTAATCCATGAGGTACGAGCATGAGTGCACCTATTGCATGGTTAACTATATCCAAATTACCTATAAAACCCCTTCCGAAAATGGTCAAGGGGCCAACCAAGCGCATAGGACACCAGTCAAAAGCCTCCCATAACTAAATCATAGTGGATAATTTAGCACAATCACCCACTGCCATGTCCGCCTTAGAAGTCATACAATCATGCCCAAAACAATGGAAAGCCTTACTTTCCGCATTAGGTAGAATCGAACCTTCCGATTCGCTCCTAATTTCCTTTGACCTAGACAAATAAATCCCCACATTTCCTTCTCTAATAGCCTAACAAATACCGATTTTTGTTAAGTGTTTTCCATGTATTTGTTTTTTGGTTTTTATTTTAAATTTTTTGTGTTTTTCAGATATTTGTTTTTTCATTTTTATTTTAAAATATTTTTTGTAGTGAGATATTTGATTTATTGCAATGTCAAAAAAACAGAAAAGGACGAAATTTTAATGTTTCAATCTTCTATCTAATTATATATTGTCAAATAATATTTCATTGCACATGAAATTATTATCACTAAAAAAGAAACAATTTTTAACAATTTATATAAAAAAACACATTTGGAATATAGATATAATTGAAAAAATACACACTTTGAGTCTTTTTTTCTAAAAGTGACAGGTAAAATAAACCATTTTTATAGGAAAAAATTAACAAAAAATGTATAAAAATTAGCAATATTTGTGAATTTTATGTCAAAAGTTAATAATAGTTACAGTTTTTTTCAAAACTTTAATTTTTAACATAAAAATGAAGTGAAAATCACATTATACAAATACTAAACATATAATAACAACAATTGAATACTTATTTTTTCAAATAAAATGTCAAAGTAAAAACATTACAAGTATTAATTATTAATAGTTACAAAAAATGAGTTTCATTTGGAGGCTTAACTAAAACTTAATCAGTAATATCACATAACTCAAACTCTTTGTTAACATTGAAAAATATTACAAGCAAAAGATATTAGAATATGTCAAGTAGAAGGTACAAATAAAGATTTATAGGGAAGAAATACATTAAAGGAGTGGAAAATTTAAGTTTTCCTATGGTCAACAGAAACAATTTTGGACCGCGCACAAGAACCATTAGCCCTAGGCAATCATTGCAGATTTTTCTTCAATAGCCATGAAGAAAATTGTGCCTATCCCTTGAATATCCATGTGGTCCTGAGGATACAGAATGTCACCATCTGGGGTCGGTTAGCACGCTTGGAGATAAATATTCTCAATCAAGGTAATCAAGTACAGTCTCCTTAGAGCCACCTTGAGGATTTAGTGCAGCATACAAAGGAATCATACCCCCACTCTTGTGTCAAAATCCATCTTGTACCAAGATAGGGAGGGAAAATTTGAAATTTGTCTATAAAAGCCAGCCATGGGAAGAGAAACTAGAGACAATGTAATGCTAGCCAAATTGCTCCTCAGCATGTTAGCGTCTCTCAAATAAAAATAATAAATCCAAAATAATAAATAAATTAGTTAAATATTCCAAGTTAGGAATATGTGCCTAACTCTTGGGTTGTTCCTCAAATATTGGAGTTTGTTTACTAACTCCTATCCTAGTGGGTTTTTGGTGAGAAATTATCTCAACCAAAGGAATCTAAGATAGCACGAACTATCTTAGACATTTTATCTCATCTATTTAAATTGTAAACTAAATTCTTTTAATAAGTGAGAATTGATGAGAATGCCATGAGGCTGGAGCCTCTTTTCCACCAATTTTTTGTCTTATTTTGTATCTATGTTTTTCTGTAATGTTTGTCTGAGTTGATTTCATTTCTAATATGTGGTATCAGAGCACAGGATCAGAGGCTTGTGTGTTGTGTGTTGTCTATTGTGAGGAAATTTTTGAAGTTGCATGGTGCTTTGTTGAGTCATTTTAGTTATTTCTATGGATTTCCAATTTTGGTGTGATCGAGCTCAATTTTAGAAATATGCATTGTGTAGCTACCCCTATATTGTGTGGTCATACAAGGAGATTGTTACAAAATCGGAACACATTGTAATCACTAGATCCTATCAGCCCATTCCTGGATAATCTAGATGGATTGACACAGTTTCCATCTGCAGCTAATGCGGGTTTCAACTCAGGCATATCCATTGTCCTCGTGGCTTGCTCTTCTCCATCCTATGCATGTTGGGGGTCGCTATCGTTCTACACAGTAGTAGACAGTGGCAAGTGGTTTCCGAGAAATCACATGATGCCGGCGTTGAAAGAGGTATGCCCTACAGGTTGTGTCACTGGCAACAATAAATGAAGGATCTGACCAGGATGAAAATTGCAAAGAGGATAATCCCTCTCGCGATCGTATGGGAGATTTTTTTGCCGGATGTTGATGACGTCGACTATAGTGTGTTATGTTACAGACCATCCTAGATATATGGTTGAATATTCTTTACACAACAACAATGATATCCTTGATCTTTCCTTCAAGAAATTAAATTGGGAACTTTTAAAGCATGACGTTGTGTCGCTGCATTCCAAGATTATATAACGTTTCCGAGGAAAAAAAGGCAAATACGATTGCGAGATGGAAGCTGTCTGTAGCTGAGTGAGAAGAAATCCTATTCACAGAATATCTCTATGAATAATGTCGAGTAATTAATACATTAAAAATTATATATATAGTAATTTATGTGCATTATGTTCCCACTTAGAGCTACGCATATGTTTTTTTTCTGTAATTATATATAATTAAAATAGTAATTTCTTCCATCCTATTTTGAATATCGTTCAATTTATCCAACATAGACTCTTCTTCTTAATAAGCCCTCTCAACCTCCATTATGGCACGGTCCCTCTCAGAAAATGTAGTAGCTACTTTGTTACACCATTTTTTGGTCATCTCACCTACTATCATTAGATGGACCCAAGTACACCATGTAAGACCAATTTTACCCTATGTAAAATTGCCTTCACTATGTAAAATAACTTAATAAAACACATTTATTAGGTTTTTTATGGTCTAAACAGGAAACCCCAAAAGGAAATATTAAACAAACCTATATTTGTTTGATTTTCCTGGTCATGTTTAACCCAAAACAAAGAAATTAATTAGATAAACCTTTATTTATCGTATTATTTTCTAGGAATAATTATTTAAACATTATTTAAGTAATATTCCTTGTTAAATATGACTAAATCACCCATAAATAATTAGATAAATCATTATTTATTTCATTATCTTTTAACCACCTCCTTAAAATGATAAATAAATCATTTATTTATTTATTATTCACAAATAAAGGGATTTGACCCAACTCAAATACTTTTTCCCTCCAACAAATATAATAAAATATTCCATAAAAGGTGGATCTAGATTTGGTTAATTTAATCATGCACCAAGATCTAGAATGACCCAATATTTTGTTATAAATAGGAGGGTTTTTCCTACCATTCTTCACCTTTTGTTGCCTATTAGATCACTCTGGATCTAAACTCTTGGTCTGACATTGAACCTTTATCATTGTCATATTTTCCATTATTTGTTGTGTGAGCTCCCTTTGAGTTCTATCTTTGTTTGGGTTTTATACACCAACAAGAGAGAGAAATGCTATATCTGAAGTGCTGAGGAATTCCAAGAACCCATCCCATTGAGGAGAATTGGAAACACCTTCTTGTTTTCCTCACAGGTGCCCTTAATAGAAAAATTATTTCAAAAAATTGTTCTTGTCTTGTCTATTGGATGTATGGAGCAAAACCTTACTTTTACTGCTTAATGTCTCTTTACGCATAGATCTGGTTTTTTGCAGCATTTGTCTTGATCAACTAACTGCAGATCTGAAGATATTGGCAACCATATTTGATGTTAGGGCTATAAGTTATGCGTAGCTAAAGTGGTTTTTTTTCGTACACTTTGACAAAGGATTCATACTAACAACTGGCGACTCCACACGGGTTTTCAATTACGACCGCTGTCGTTTTTCATATTCCTGTATATCCAACTACTTCAGACCCTAGGGTTTCTTTTCAGCTTTTTGTTTTTCCTATTTTCATGTGGTTTTTCACCTATAAAACCCTAAAACATTAAAATTTCTAACTTCCGCGTGTTTCTGGCCCTATTGCGCAAGTAACAGACATCAGCCGCAACTGAGACGGCAACTTTTCCGGAAATCTGCCGTCGGGACACCCGGAACTTTAGGTCGCACTTTTCAGCCCATAAACTATGAACTAGACCTCCAGGTCGCACTTTTCAGTGCATTTTCTGCGACCTGCATAGAAAACAGGTTAGAACCTGCGACCTGCCAATTTTTCTGTTGTTTTTCTGTTATTTTTCTGGGTTTTTCTGAAGCTTCTGTCAGGGTTTTCCAGCCTCTATCTCAGCCCATTTCGACCTGTTTCTGATTTTTTTTTCTCATCTAAGTGGGAACATAGCCCCCTATGGCTTCAGTAACCTCCACTTTTGGTGGAAATGCTTTTATCTATTTCAGGTCTGTTTTTCAGAGTTTCAGCCCCCCCCTTTTCCAGATCTGATACCTCCTTTTCAGACCCCTTTTAATCAGCTCTTCTCCCTTTCAAATCACCTCCTGAAGATTTTTTTGGATCTACCTTTATGGCCTCCTCCTTGCCCCTTCTGCTTTTTGCTGATTTCCCCCTCTTTTTCCAGCCACCTTGCCTCTGCCTCTTGGCTGTGATCTGCCCCTCTTTTCAGTGTTTTCTCCTTTAGATCTCTTTCCCTTTCGACCCTAGATATATTGGCCTCTTTTTAGTGTGCTTTGACTAGATTTTTTCCCTCTTTTAGATTAGTTTTGAGAGACCCGCCTTCTTGGGTTAGATCGATGCACTAGTAGCTATTCATTTTCTGTTATTTCAGCATTATATACTGTTTTTTGCAACATTATTTTCAGTTATGCAGCACAACTTTTCTCTTGCTCTCAAAACGAAAAGGGTTTAAAAATTAAAATTAACGCATGCCACACACTCACCCTAAGCAAAGAAGAGCCTGGTTTACACCGCCAGGCAAAGACTTTAAAATCAATTGACACTGCACCTTTCTGCCCTTGTTTTGACATCGTAATCACTTGATTCTGCACCTCCCTGCCTTTGTCGGTCATTCTTCTTCCCCTCATGCCGTGTTTGTGTTGTCAGCATTGCGCCTCCAAAGCGCATATCTCAGAGACTTCTTGGCCTTCACCCTCAGTTTCCGGTCGATCGACCTACTCCTTCCCGTCGTCGTCGAGTTAGTCCTCCTCCGAGTCCGCACTCCAACTCCTCTTCTAATTCATTGGGTTCTCCTTTTACTTCTGGTTCTTCCCCTATCACCTTCACTATGTTTGGTCCAGGGCCTAACGCTAGCGGTAATCCTGGCCCTAATGCTGAGACTACTACCAGCGGAACCACCACAGGAACTACCTCGGCTGCACCTTTTCTCCCTTACATGGCAGGCCTCAGCCTCCCCGATTTCAATCAGTTGATCAATGACCCTATCCGCCATAATGTTGGTTGGCCTACTATGCCAACCAAGCTCCCCTCCAACATCCCTAAGTTCGAAGGCCTTGCTGGAGAAGATCCAACCAACCATGTCCGATCTTTCCACATGTAGTGTTCCTCCAATTCCATTAGCGATGATTCCATCCGTCTCCGGTTGTTCCAACGCACGCTTGCCGGTGAAGCTTCTAAATGGTATGTTGACCAAGCCACCTCTTGCCATACCACCTTTGCGACCATTTCCCAAGCCTTTTTATCCTATTTCCAACTCCCTCTCCGATACGATACTGGTAGAGAGCTTTTGACTTCTTTCAAGAAAACCTCTTCGACCCGCCTTTCCACTCATGTCCAAGAATGGCGCAGAAGACGAAGCTTATGTTGAGCTGCCCCCTTCGAAGATCAGGTATATATGGACTGGTTCCTTTGCACTCTCTTACCTCCCATTGGAAAAGATGTCGCCTCCCATTTCCCTCAAACCGAAGAAGCCGCCCTCCAAGTAGCCTTGAAATATGACCTGATCTACGCTCAGTTTGGTTATGTTTATACCATCCTTCCTTACCTCCCCAGGCCTAGTGGCGCTAACACCCCGGGGGCATCTCATTCCGCCGACGGTATCGTTGGAGCCCTTTCTCATCCGTATGCCCAACCTCCTATGAGCTATGGTCTCCCTCCGGGAGGGGCCAGCATCTCTAGCACTTTTCCCCCTCCAAGTAGCATGTATCCAGGATACGACATGCCTCATCCTTTTGCCCAACCTCCTGCTTACCTCAATGTTTCCCAACCTAACCATTATCATTATCCGTAGACTCGTGAGCCAGCTCCTCCAGCATATGCGCTTCCACCTCCCTTGCCTCCTCCACCCGTGCAACAGCACCTATAGCCCCCTCCAGGGCAAGTGTTTGCACAGCAGGGCGTGACTAATCCCCCTTCTTCTCAAAGAAGGCGGAGAGGCAATCCAAATCAATCTGCCCCTTGTACTCATGGACCCAATCCTCAAGGTATTGACCCTAACAATGCTAACCAGCAACAGGGCACTCAGCCCAAGCCGGACAGGCCTCTTCGCACAAATAAGCCTTGTTCGTGTTGCAGTGTTTACGTTCATTACACCCATGATTGTCCCCTCTTACCACAGATGCGACAGATGTGGGAGTCTCAAGCCACATTGTGAGGACAACATGCCTCCCCTCATGCTCCCCCTAATGTGACCACTACTCAACCAGCTGTGTTTACTGATCCTTTCCCTCAGCAAGGATTCATGGCTACCCAACCACCTGACGGACAGGTCGCCACTCAACCTTCCCCTTCTGGTTCCTTCGATTACCAGATCCTCATGATGAACTCTGATCCATCCCCAACCATCGACCTTCACCTTCAAACTCGGGCTCGCCAGTACCCCAAGCCTTCCGCTCATTCTGCCCCCAAGTCCCCTTCTTCTGGTTCTACAGAGCCTCTTTCGACATCTAATGGTCCCTTACATATCCCTCTAACCAAAGTTGAGGTTCATACCAAGATTCCCAAGGGACCATTACGTCGAAATGCTGCTTATGGTCGAGCTGCTCATTCGTATAGCATAGTAGATGATTTGGCACAATCTCTTGCTGCCATTTCCACATTGGAACTCCTCCAGTTGTCTCCTTCCCAAAAGAAGGCTCTGCTATCTCCCGTGGGTGCTGTAGATCCTACTGACGACCAAATGATTGTTTTCGATGCCCATCAATTAGAACATCTTCCTCTTCCTGCTTCTGTCGCCTTCTCGGTGCATAATTGATGAGGGGGCATCCACCTGTGTGATGTCCACTTCGGTTTGGAAGAAACTCGGATCTCCTGAGTTGGCCCCTTCCACGATCACCCTTCGAGCGTGGGACGGCCACGCCTCCCAGCCCATTGGCCTTTTTCGTAATTGTCCTATCACCCTTTCCAGTAAGACTGTTTGCGTTGACGTCGAAGTCATCGACACCTCTCTAGACTACAAAATTCTATTGGGGCAAAGCTACACCTATGCCATGTCTGCTGTCCCATCTGCGGTTTTTCGCAAGATGTCTTTTCCTCACAATGGAAAGATAGTCACCATCAACTAGTTGACTTATCATGAGCCACCATCTCAGACCTCCCCAGAGACGACCATCTCTTCTGTAGCCAATAAGCAAACCGTCGAATCCTTGACCAGTGTCTCTCCCGGCGTCTACAAAGACTCCTCCCTGCTTGGAAATTTCCCTGGTCTCCCTCCTCCTCATATCTCTGATCCCAGCTTATCGAATGTTTGCATGATGCAATCGTCTCAGGCTGCCCTTAAGCGACCCACTTCGGCTAGTCAGCAACCTCAGACTCAACCTCACCCACCGCAACCCGCTCCTAGCCATTCATCTCAGCCAGCTGGACCTCCTCCTTCTGGCCCTTCTCCTACAGCTGGTATCTCTGAACCCCTCTATCCTCCCGAGATAGTTCCCCCAGGCCTCAACCAGCTCGAAGCGGTACCTCCTGGTCATTATCCCGCCGGTCAGATACCTTTCCTGGCTCCCCCTCCTGAAGTCTATACGGTCCCTGTCATGGCCACCCTCTCTCTCCCTAACCTGACCCTGGGTATACCCGTCTGGTACCTTGACCCTCCAGCCGCTACCCCACCTGGTCACCCCAAACCCTATCTTGCTTTGACACCAGTTCAACCAGTCCCCCTCGCTTCTTCCGTTTCTACCATGCCCCCCGCACCTCCCCAGGACCCTACCCCTATGGTGACAGCTCCAGGAAAGAAAGGCAAAGCTCGCAAGGGGGCATCCAAAGACAAGGCCACCCCGACTGACCTAGCTCCTCCTCTGCCCGTAAAGCCTTGCGCCTTGTGTGATGTCATCAATCACGCCACCCATACGTGTCCTAAGTTGCCTCGCATTCAACCCATGGTTAAAGTTGTGTTCCCTGAGTCTACGGTCTCCGACCCTTCTCTTCCGTCCTCGTCTGTAACCACAAACCCAAAAAATATTCGCACTAGAAAACCCTGTTCTTTGTGTGGTGTCCATGGCCATTACTCCCAGCATTTCCCTCACCTGACGCATTACCGCGCCTCTTTAGAAATAGTCTGAGGGTATGAGGTTTAACAAAATCAGTCCCCCTCTCCCATACTTGCGCAGTATGCTTCAGGTCAACTTGAGGATCCCCCCACTCCCATTGACATCCCCCCCCCTGATGTCCAAATGATGGAGTCTACTACCACCATTCTCTACCTATCATCCTCTGTGAGACCCTTGGAGCACATTCCCCTTGAATCCTCCCCTGTTGTTTCACTTGACCCCCCTTCAGCGACCACCCTGGGCTCCACATCTTTTAACCATTTGTTTCCCTATTCTTCTGTCATTCCCCGTGACGATCCATATGTGAGCCTTTCTTCCCCTACGGATGATTTAAGTAACTTTTCCGCGTCATTTGGTTTCCCCTCCACTCTTCCTCCCCTCTTTTTCCGTCTGGATGCCTCCTTGGGAACCTTTTCCACCCTTGACCTCCTCCTTTCCACCCGTACACAAGATAACACCACCCGTATCTCTGTTGACCTCCGCAGCCCGAGTCCCAGCCACCCCTCCTCTCGCCCCCATATACCACCATCCCATTTGTATATGCGTCATAGCCATCTTACCCATCACACTCCCTCCTGCAGTTACCACTCGATGTCTAATATACACTCACGCTGCCGTCATTGTCCCTCCTCCCCCCATTTTTTGTCTTGTAACACTATTCCGCAGGACCTCCCATCCCCACCCTATATCGGTTACGCCGATGGTGCAAGTCGTTACTCCTGGAATCTCGCCTCAGCAAGCTGGGCCATTTTCACCCCCTTGCATGCCCTCGTGCTCTCAAACGGGGTCTGCATTGGTACTGCCACCAACAATCAGGCCGAATATGATGCAGTGCGCGGTATCTTAGCCGATGCCCTCTTTCATCGCATCCTCCATCTGCATGTTCATTTAGATTCCCTAATTCTTGTCATGCAACTAAATGTTGTCTATCGTGTGCGTAATCCTGTGCTGTTTAGATGATATTTATGAGTGAAACTCTTGATACGTGAATTTGAAACCATAACTTTCAACCATGTACCTCAAGAACAGAATCACTATGTAGATAGTATTGTAAACCATGTTCTAGATTGGCATTTATCACACGCATTTCATACAAGACAATAACATTCATAATCATTAAAAAATATGCATATCCATAATATGTGTCGTAAAACATGTGTTTAGATTCCATCTACTCTGATACATTTGACATGCCCATAGCATGTTACAGAAAACTCAAAACTTTGGGCACCACCTGCCCCTACATACACACTAGGGGGCACCACCTGCCCCACACCTAATCACTATCTGGCGGATCCCGAGCCAATGGCTCTGCTCCTGCAGCCTGTAGATCACGTATCCCCTGACCGGCCATCGCCATGTGCCACATGACACCTCGCCATTCCGAGGGTAGACCAATACATGGCTCTATGTACTGGTCATCTAAGTCTTGCCACCCGCGCTCTGACACTCCAGTCAGCAACCTTTCGCATCTACAGTGGATGTCCTCCAGAAGGGCGGCCACATCCTCATTATGCGCTGCTCTCGACCCACTCGGACTTGCAGCTCCAGATGCTGCCGGTCGTCCCATATATCCGGCCGGTTTTACCAGAGCTATATCTACATACCAAAAGTACATGAATCAGTACCCTATCTACTATTCATTAAGTTTAACATGCCCAAAAAAGAATAGTTACTTGTCACTTACCATCGGGTCCCCATACTCGACCAGGCGGAAGTGGTAGGTCCGGCTCCCCACAATAAGTCATCCCACTATAGGGATAGTTGTCTATGTATAATGGAATCTGATCCCAATGGGCAAAGAACTCAGGTTGAAACACCTGTTTGACCACCCCTCCTCCTCCTCTGCACAGTAGGCGCCCCCACCGACGCATCCTGGGCTCCCTCAAGCCCCCATCTGGGAGCTGTCTACGAGTTCGTAAGGTCGGGATCTTCTCAAAAAATAAAGAACACAATAAAGTCCCATACGAGCAATCGTGGTTCACTTTCCGCTTGCAAAATGACAACTGTCGTTTTAATGACACCAACATCATTTGGGCCCACCCATAGTAGGTCCCACTCAACACACTCTCCATAATCATCATCTGCCCCCCAGTGATGTGATGGAATGCCTGGTTGCCCAGGATGCGTAGCACCGCTGCAGCCACTGCATGGGTCTCTAATCTCTCTAAGTCCCCGATCGATATCCGAGTCCCTTTGACTTGGAGACCCGGTCGACAATGTCGCTCCACAAACTCCATGATGTTACACCCCCGCGGTAACACTAGCTGCATATTTCCCACCATCCCAAGTGGCGGGAGACCAGTCAGGAAATACAGGTCCTGGACTATCAATTCGATCCTGTGCCCCTGCACTATAAAGACCTCATGATCTGGATCCCAATAACTGACAATCCGGGCTAACAAGGGCTCCCCGGCTCTCATCAAAGGGTTCTCCAAAAACTTTAGAACCCCAAACCTGGCCAAGACATGACGGACACCCTGATCTATCTGGATCTCTGTCCATAATGTGCCCAGGTCTCTCTCTCTCTAGTTGACCCATATATCTGCCATAGCTGCACAAAAACATCATCTTTGTCAGTATACAAATAGGAAACACTGTAACCAATCACAAAACCCAAATCTCAGCCCTAACATAGCACTGAAATCCCCTTCATCCTCCAGGTCGCACTTTTCTGCCCAATCCTGGGCTAGGCCGCATTTTTTGGCTCAAAACCTGCATCCCAGGTCGCAGTTTTTGGCCCAAAAAGTGCGACCCAACCGTAGAGATGAAAGAGGGTTTGTTTCTGAGATTCTGGGCCCTAATCTAAACTTTCAATCCATCAAAATGAAAGAGTAAGGTTAGGCCTCTTACCTGCAACTGATGGATCTCGATTCCAACGGTCGGTTTCTCCGCTACGCTCGTCGCAAGATTTAGGGCCTTCTCTCCTCTCTACATTCACCACAGCAACACTAGCAAATGAGTGGATTTGGAGGGAAAACTGCCTTATTAAAAGAGAACCCTTGTTTCTTCTTTCGCCTGCTACGACCATACCGTAGCTCCGTTTGAAAAACCATCCGCACCATTGGAAAGATCTCACCAAGCCCTCAAATGGGTATCTGTTAGTGTTTTCTGATTTGATACTTCACCGAGACACATTTTGTCCAAGATGGGTCACTTCACCTCCACCCAAAATCGAATTTCCTCACTTACAACACTTGTACTTGGGGCACCACTTTGCCTCCATACTTGTCTTTGTTTGTGTCGATTTTCGTCATGAGATATCATCTTGTACTCATGTTTTCTGGGTCCCCCATGGGATCTTTTCTATGTGGCAGCACCACCGAGTCGCCCTTGTTTAGAGCATCCAAGTTGAGTCATCATCACATTCATGGAGTCTATCCCAAGTCCCTTTGTACCCCGCTATAGTCCTCCATCCTTCATTGCTTGATCCCTCTCTTGTGTCACACATTATGGCCTTCAGTCCCACTATCCCCTATCCCTCATGATATTATGTCAGTCACTGCCATGTCATTCCTGCCCTTTATGCTCTAATAAGGGAAGTCATCCATTCGCTACTCAGTCCCCTCCATTTCATCATCATCATTGGTATTAGTCTGTCCGTCGCTCGACTATTTTCTCTCTTGCCTTAGTTGAGGATCTCTCATTGCCTCACCTATGGCAGACCTCCTTCTGTCGACATCATCTCATTCATTCCAGAAGTCCGGTCTAGAGGGCGGTGTACCTTGGTTCCAGCTTCCACTCTTGTTCGGTACCTCAGATCAGGCGAAGGGCTTTCTCCTTACCCTTTGACTTGATTGTTTCTCAGCTCCAGCATGATCGAGATCCATATACTTTATGGTTCAGTGATGCAGCAGCCGCTCTTGGTGATTCCTGGGTGTGTGTGAGATGTCTCAGCCCTCATGAGGGGGTGGCCCTGCAGGTAGCCCCCCACATGCCTGGATGACCTCTTCATTACAGCCTTTGATGCAGCTCCATATATTTGATGATGCCGGCCTTAGCCGCTTGCAGCGCCTCTTTGATTTGCATGTATCAGTCAGATTTTGTGAGCCCTTCCCCATTTGCAAGGGGCATTTGGGTTGTATTTGTATCTCATGTACTTAGATATTCTTGTATAAGTCCTGGCTGTTATCCCAGGCACAACATGTATGTGGGATCCCTCATTGTATTTCTATCTGGGTCATGTTTATGCCGATTGTACTTTATGGTTCGGTCCCTTGTTTACTGGACACACTATTCTTTTGTACTTTGTCTCGGCGGGCATAGGTATGCCTCCCCCGCCGCCTTTAGCACAGGTACCCTCTCATAAAAAGAGACTTGTTGCACCTGTAAGTCTCATCTCCTCAGGGTCTAGTCCTTAAGCACATTAGTCTACCTCACATATCTCTCTCTCTGACTTCCCTTTTGATGTCTGGTGATTGAGTTCTTACAACGTACTTCGGTCATACGATTTGCTCCTAACACTCGCACGCTGGGGGGCAATCTGTTACACCGTTTTTTGGTCATCTCACCTACTATCATTAGATGGACCCAAGTACACCATGTAAGACCAATTTTACCCTAAGTAAAATTGCCTTCACTATGTAAAATAACTTAATAAAACACATTTATTAGGTTTTTTATGGTCTAAACAGGAAACCCCAAAAGGAAATATTAAAAAAACCTTTATTTGTTTGATTTTCCTGGTCATGTTTAACCCAAAACAAAGAAATTAATTAGATAAATCTTTATTTATCTTATTATTTTCTAGGAATAATTATTTAAACCTTATTTAAATAATATTCCTTGTTAAATATGACTAAATCACCCATAAATAATTAAATAAATCATTATTTATTTGATTATCTTTTAACCACCTCCTTAAAATGATAAATAAATCATTTATTTATTTATTATTCACAAATAAAGGGATTTGACCCAAGCCAAATATTTTTTCCCTCCAACAAATATAATAAAATATTCCATAAAAGGTGGATTTAGATTTGGTTAATTTAATCATGCACCAAGATCTAGAATGACCCAATATTTTGTTATAAATAGGAGGGTTTTTCCTACCATTCTTCACCTTTTGTTGCCTGTTAGATCACTCTGGATCTAAACTCTTGGTCTGACTTTGAGCCTTCATCATTGTCAAATTTTCCATTATTTGCTGTGTGAGCTCCCTTTGAGTTCTATCTTTGTCTGGGTTTTCTACACCAACAAGAGAGAGAAATGCTAGATCTGAAGTGTTGAGGACTTCCAAGAACCCATCCCATTGAGGAGAATTGGAAACACCTTCTTGTTTTCCTCCCAGGTGCCCTTAATAGAAAAATTATTTCAAAAAATTGTTCTTGCCTTGTCTATTGGATGTATGGAGCAAAACCTTACTTTTACTGCTTAATGTCTCTTTATGCATAGATCTGGTTTTTTGCGGCACTTGTCTTGATCAACTAACTGCAAATATGAAGATATTGGCAGCCATATTTGATGTTAGGGCTATAAGTTATGCGTAGCTAAAGTGGTATTTTTTCGTACACTTCGACAAAGGATTCATACTAACATAATTGACTTTGGAAGAATTTTAATTTGTTTCTTTGCCTTGTAAATCCTCTCAAGTTCTGATTTGTGCAAATCGATAAGCTGCCTTTTGATATGATAAACTTCTGAAAGCTCCTCTTGAAGATTGTTATTGTTTCACATAGAAGAAGCTAGTTTATGTTTTGATGTTTCGATCTCCTGTTCCAAACCAACAATCCTCTAGGCTTGTATTCGTGTTATGACACCAACATAGCCAGATCCTAATTGTAGCATGCACAATTGTTCAATATCTCTTTGTAGCTCCCCACGTTCATGCTCAAGCTACTCAATATGGGACTTAAATGATGAAATGTTTGCAGTACTTTCTCCCATGTCTGTGAAAATATCAATCCGCTGCAGAGCCTCTCAGCATGACCTCAACTGAATTGATTCACAACAGGTTTGCAATTTTTGTATTCTTTTTCTGTTCCGTATTTTTTCTCTGTTAGCGGTCATTATATATCATCTCCAGCAAAAATTTCATGTCCCTCTTTTACAAGACGTTTAACAGCAGACAAAGCAGCCATCCCTGTTGTGAAACAAAATCTTTGATTAGCATCCTTTAACTTCGCTAGCTTCTTGAAAGTTGAAGTCTGGTACAGAGGTCTGCTTAGAGCGCCATATGGGTCAAAAAAATTGCTGAAGTTCACAAGAATTGTAGAAACACTCAATTATTTTTCTTGGAAACCTCTTTCAAACAAGGAAGCAGATGTATCCTCTGCAATGAAATCTGTGTCGTTGTTAACAATGGTAGCCATTGTAAATTGAGGTTCCTTGTCACTACTGCACCTAACCGATACTCTTGTCAAGCTGCGATTTCTATACAAATCGGGAGACCAATGGGATATACTCTAAGGCAAGTTGTGGATAAAGCCCTGGCCTATTTTGTGAGCTGTATTTGCTTCAATCCAAGCATCACTAAGTTTTGCACTGTGGCCATGGCCATGGATGGCTAAGAAATTCAAAGCCTGGGTATGCAAAGAACCCAACCCATGTAGTGGAGTCTTCTATGTTATTTTTGTACGAGAGATATTAAATAATGGAGAGATAAAGAGTGGTGTGATAATGCAGTTTTTTTAAAATTTTGGGATGGAGTGAGAAGGTAAATTTATTTTTTACATTTGGTGTAAATATTGTGATTATTTTTTGGAGTGATAAGTTGTATTTTGTAATTTGGAGAGATAAGGAGTGTTTCCATTTGTATTTGGAGTGATAAGGGAAAGCCATTGTTGTAATTCAAAGTATTGTTTTACTTTGAGAGAGATTGTGTCACTATCCATTCATATTTTGAAGACAAATTGCTTCCAAGGGTTGTGAGCTTGGCATATTCAATTCTTGAAGGTGGAGATTTCTTATGTACTCAATACGTAATAAAGATATCATTTTTTGGTGATTGTGTCCTAGATCCACCGGAAATTGAATAATGGAATCTTAGGTACACCATGTGTGTTTGTGATGGTGCATATTTTTATGGCTTCATGTTGTTGTTTTTGATTTGTGTCTAGTTGTGACACATCAATAATTTCATTTAATATCGCATACATAAAATTTAATATAAGCAAGCACAACACATTTAAAGAAGAAGCTGCAAGGAACAAAAATTAAGCTTAACACATGCATTTGTGTAGCTACAACACATAATCAAAGATTGTCAACATCAACATTCTACTTCAACAAGAAAATTCACTCACTTTCATGAATCTGGACACTCCAGTGTTTCAAAGCAAAGTCTATATCAGTGTTCTTGCAAATCAATTTAATAACTTGTGATCAAATTCATTGTTTTAAGTGAATCATTAAAAATTCATTTTTAATGAATTTTTAAGAGGACAAGTGAATTCATTATTCTAAAGTGAATCATTGTAATATTTCTTGGGTGCCTTTTTGATAGTGTTCGACACCCTTTCTTTAAGCAAAATCAAGTGAGTGCATGAGTTTCAACTCTAAAGCAAACAACAAATTCACATCTCCTGCAAGCTAACATGAGTATTCATTCAAGAAATTTGCATCAATTTAGTACAAAGATCAAACCATCAAGCGAGCCAGCATGAAGTTCATTGCAGCAACCATCAAAGAAACCAAACAAGTTAAAACAATCAAGCAAGTCGAGATCGACATAAAGCGAGCGTGGCTATTCATTCAAGTGAGCGTGAAGTCATCAATTAAGTCAAGTGAGCACTTAAAAAAACACGATCGTCGTCAAGCGAGCGTGAATTCCAGAGTTAAAGTGACAAAATTCTACAATTCTAGCAAGTGTTACAAGAAAGCGTAATAAGCAACAAATCAAGCGAGCGTGCCATTCAAGCCACATTCAAGCGAGCCTGTCATTCAAGTGAAACAATTCAAAGTACAACATCTACGACAAGAGAGACTTATTTCAAGTGAGAAAGTTGAGATGGCACAACATATTCAGTTATTAAACATTCTTCACAGTTTGATCATCTCCAGTGATGACGACATGGTGCACATCAGCAAAGAAACTCTTGCTGATCTTTCATGGTATCTACAAAAAATGCATGAAACCATTCAGTTTATTCAGCTAGAGTCACAACTTCAAAGGATTGAATTGCAAGAAAAGAGTGATAATTTCAAGTCTTTGAACCATCCAGATGATAAGTCATTCATCCCAACAGCTTCAAGTGTCAAAATTGTTCCAGTTCCAATTTCTTCGAAGCCCATCATCAAGCCATGGGAAGAAATTCACAATAACAAGAATCGACGAGGCTTAGGATATGCCAACAATGACACCAACTTGTATATCCCAAATTATTCCAAGCCAATTAAGCTCTTCAGTGGAGGATTTCTTGCACAACTCACCTCAGCAAGTTCTGAGAAAGTTGCAGACAACCAGTGATGCATGCAACCCAAGGTTGAAGACAACTAGAATTTCTCGCAACCTGAAGTTGAAGTCCAACTAAAGTGTTTTCATTGTCAAAGAACCAGTCATATGGAAGATCAGTGTTTTGATCTCCATCCTTGTCGCCATTGTGGAAAACCAAATCATTTCTTAGAAAAAATTCGCAACCAACAACAATCAGCCAGATTGAAGATACATTATGAATGGATCGATCCTCGGAAATGGTCATCTACAGTCCAACGATTGTCTTAGTTCTACAACTGAATACAATCACACATAATGCATCCAATAGTGAAAAGATGATGGTACTCTCATGTAGTTGAACGAGGGAGTACACCAGTCTAAAACTCCTACACCTAAATGGGGGGAGTTTAGGAATACTTTCCAGAGAATTTTCTGTCCTTTCAGCTGACAAAGGGGGGAAAATGTCAATGAGATTAACAATGGTTGTCAGACTGAAAGTCTTGAAAAAACCAGTAAGAGAAGCCAGTGGGCATCTTCAACAGCCAGTGGGCATCAACAAATTTTCCAGTGGGCATCAAAAAATTTGCTAGTGGGCAGTCAATAGCAAAGAATCAGTGAACAATTTTCAGCACAACAAAAGCAATAGTGAGTTGCTTTTTACATCATGAACTAATGGGCTTTGAACAAATTTTGTTAGTGGAAAAAGGATGTTGATTTCATGCAAAGGATAGATGGATCCTTTTGAAACTTGGCACTTGATGGAGTTTTCAAGTGAAATTCAGAGATGAATCAGACATACAACTCACTCATGGTCTCTTCAGATTGCAGTTTTTCAGCATCCAGCTTTGGCAGTTTTTCAGGCAATGTTTTTTTAGGATCAACATGAGAGCTTGGAATATGGTTCCTCGTTCTTATTTTGGATTTTTCATTGAAGGGGGGACAGCAAATGATATATTTTTTTCCAATAGAAAGAGGATTGGAAGGATTTAGTTGTTAGTCAACCAACACCTTAATCCAAGAAAGAATATTTCACCACTTATCTATAGAGCTACTATCCTTTGAGAGGGAAGAGAGGCTTGCTGAAAACTTGAGGAGAAGAGACCCCCTTGTCTTGGATATTGCAGCTCTGTAGCTTGAAGGATCCATTACAAGAGATTTAGCATTCTATATTCTACAACCACCAGCATGTAATAAAGGGAGAGAGCTCTCCATTTTTGAGTTATTAGTGTGTTTGATCTATTGAACATGTTTCTTGTGCATGTTGTTTTGTTTGTGTTTATTTATTTATGTAGCATGCTATGTTTTCATTTAACTTATATTATTGCATGCTGAACCTTTTCCACTAACGTTTTACAAAGGAATTTGACCCATGAATTTCTCATGGGAAAGCAGCATCCCTATTAAGCATAATGTATTTCGTCCACCCATGCACCAAATACACTACAAAAGGAATGATGACTCCACTAGATTCTTTCTTTTCAGTTAATGGTTGTTGATGCAGTGCCTCTCTCCTACTCAGACTTGCTGAAAAACCATTCCTACTTCCTCTCAACACTTTTCACTCACCCTCAATGAGAAATTTGGCTCAGAGAAGGAAGATTTTTTTAGTCTGTGCCATCCACGTGCATTCTATTTAGACAAACGCGTGGTCTTCGTGCCTATGGGAAGATAAGCCGCGCGGTGGGAAGTAAGTCCAATTTTCACTTGTTTTTCTCAGTTTTCTGTAGTTGTAAGGTGTTGGAAGCCCATAAGAAAATTTCAATCATTGTTCTTTGGTATTTCATGACTGGTTATGGCACTTATTTTTGCTAGAGTTTAGCCTAGAAACTAAGTTGTTTTAATTTTAGTTGTTTATTAATGAAAATCAAACATAGCTTAAGTAGGGGAAAGTAAGTGGCCTTCAATCCACATATGTTGTCTCAGCAAAATATTTGCTGGTAGAAGATACATAACACATAGATTAATTAAAAGAAAAGTAAGTACCCCATACATCCACACGTCTTTAGCTAATTCTTGTTTTTCAATTTTTTCATTAGGTTAGTTCAATTTTTGCATTAGGAATCGGGACTATGAAAAAATTGTCGGAAATAAACCAAGTAATCTCTGGCACCCTTGCACCTCACTGCGATCTTGGGTATGCATATGAACAATTTCTTAAGATAATTTTTCATCTCCATATAGTGCAAAACTTAGTCTAACTAGGCAAGGTGAAAGTGACCTATAATCCGCACATCATTTATTTTTGCAAGGATTAATCACACATAGCATAATTAGAAAAGGATTGTAAAGGATCAACGCATATCCACATCTCATAACATTTGTGATTATACACTCCAAAGCATGCACGAAGCATCATTAAGCATTGGACCAAAGGCCACCCAGTGTGTTGGGACCTTTTTCCTCTTCTTCCAATGACTTCACCAAGGCACACCCTAAGAAAATTGAGACTCTGTAAAAATAAATCTTAATCAAACTCATTAAATTTTTCCCACAAGGGCCACAAAAGAAATTATAGTTCTATTTATAACCATTGAGGGTAGGTATCCAATAAGCCACCATGGTCATTCTACATTTTGAAACATAGATGTTGTCTTTTTAGGGAGCATAAAATATGTTTATCCACCCACGGAATGAATACCTGTGCATTACCAGAGACCCATTTCAGAGGGTGTTAATCTTAGGCCCAGTGCGTTCGATACGTTTTGGCGCTACCTGACCCATGTAGTGCTCGGTACTGGTAGCTGAAGACCAAGAGGCTCCAGGCTCGAAGAATCACGTGGGATGAAAATACTCTAATGGCCAAAACTAGGGAGTCCTTCTCTATAGGTGACGGTTCAAGCATCACTAGATCCTCTTACCATTACCTTGGTTAATTCTTTGGCTACTTGAAGGTGTCTCCAAATCTTTTGGGATGTTAGCCCTAGTACCCATCAGAAGACATGTTCGCAAGGCCCAGTTACATTTGAGAGTGTAAGGATGATTAGGTCTATTCAGGTTTTTGGGTATCATACAAAAAATAACCAAACCATACTTTTTTCTTGCTTTATCACATAACGTTAATCTAAAGGAAAACTTACCTCTTATATTTTATCTTTGTTTTATGCATGTGATTGTATTTTCTTTGATAATAATCTTCCTTCCCTCAGCGAACCAAAAGTATTTCCATGATTAATCTAGTCGACATGATAATGGACCTATTGGGACCTTGTCGATCTAGGCATTTTTTGCACCTCCTCCCATTACAGGAAGGATTCTCAGGTATTTCATCATTTAGGTGTTAAAGATGACACACAACCACCATTATTGGTTCATCCTTTATTATGGAATCTACTGGACTATATAAATCACTTATTAAATGTCTGAACAACACACATTTAATTATTAATCCAGGGATGCCTATTTATTTCAATGATAGTAGCACTATCTGTTTTGATACACAAACTAGAAGAAATTTCTATGAAAAGAAATCATTGCTAGAGTAGAATGCTGGAAATAAATCACTCATGCAGATATAAAAGAATCCACAAGATTAAAATAACACTTCAATTTATCTATAGCTCGCCACACAATAATTACCTAGCTGGTGTCTCTATTAACATATGTGTAACATAACATAAACTATGAAAATCTAAGAAGATATATTCTCAGCTTAACAATAGAAAAATCACTCTAACGATGCATAAACTAAAATAAAATTACACACACGCACAACGATTGTAATCACTGCAATCCTTCCTAAGAAGGAGGGCCCTTCCTCCCCAGCAGGGCACAGGTAGAGAAGGAACTTTATCTGAAACTAAATGGAATCACACATGTAACAGCAATAAAAATATGGTCTGTATTAATCTGAACACAATTATAGAGGTAAAATAACATTGTTCTTTGCTAACCTCTCGAACTCCAAGGCTAGAGATATATAGTAGTTACATTAGAAAATCCAGGAATAATTCAGTCATGAGAATCTTATGATTCTCATGCTGATCGAAATAAAACTCATACAATTATAACCACTCCCTAATAAAATTCTAATTTAGAAATTAAAATATTACAATCAAAACTTCCCTTAGACTGTTATCCCAAAAACAAAAATTAACAACTCCTACAGCTATCATAACAAAACATAGATGTAGTGTAACCACCAAAGGATAGATCAACAACAATAGAGACAAGAGCAGTCAACCGTACAACTAAATTAGTATCTTGAGAACAAGTCTGTAATAGCAGACCATAAAAAACTTGCTGGTGGGTCTGTAACAACATTTCTTTGTTGTCACAGCATTATCCGAACGGTTCCTGTGAATTCTATTTTCAAGATCTTTGGTGCTACAAATTCCAGCTGAAAGGAAAACACAAAGACCATCGATTTTTTCCAAACATTCACCATAAATTAGTCATAAAAAGGTATAATATATCATAATAACTTGGTGAATTGGAAAAGTAACAAAAGAAAGGTGAATCAACACTAGTTAGGGTAAAAGGTATGAAAAAGGGGTAAAAGTTACTCCCCTTGGTTATAGTTATAAAAAAAAATAAGGAAGATAAGTGTAGGAAAAATGTACAAAACTAGCATCCAACATCTCCCCCCAACTAAAATACTTGCATGACCTCATGCAAACTCGTATCTCATGGGAATATCTTTGGTGTAGGATGGTGAGGTCATAAGCACCAACTATGTCCTCGTCTGAAGACCCGTATCCCTCATTAGGCATCAACTGTTGTACATGAGATTCCGAATCATTCTTGCTTAATTCATAATTGATATGATAATCGTCAATGGAAAACCAGATCAAGGGAAACTTGAACTTCAATCCCAATCACATAGCTCTAAGAGATTGTACAATTTGTGCGTAGGATGGTACATGTGTAACAACCACCATGAAATTCTAGAATGAGAATGGATCTCCCTTTAATAACTCAGCACTGCTGGCCTCCGTGAATTTTAAACATCCTGCCAAAGCTCGGCTATTCATCATGGTGAACTGATTGAGGCAAAAATTCACAACTATTCTTCGATAAGTGACAGCTGGTTCTTTAATCCTAGGGATACTCAACATTCTCTTGAATTCTTGTCTCAGCTCAGCAGCCCGTTTTGGTTCTTCCCAAAGCCACAATGTTGTCATCTCCTCATTAGTCTCCATAGATTTAATGGCCAGATTGCATTTAATCTAGTTGCTCATGAAATATACAAAAACCCTTAATTGAAGATCTGCCATATAAGAGAAAACTATCACAATCATCTGCATACTCACATGTTCACAAATAATGTTATGTAAAAACAATCCACACAGTAAGCTTTGCTCATCAAATTTTGAGGCACGAAAAACATCCAGGAATGTACGAGTGGAGGAACATAGATAAGGTATGCCCTCCATAATGGCTTTCTATTGAAACAAGAAGTAATGTTCCCACAGAAAAATAAGATATGATGGAGAAGGTCTCCTACGACCCAGAAAGTTAAGGGGAAGATCAAGAAGTTTCTATTTATCTATGGTGAGGTCTCGAATTTGTTCCTGTAACAGTAGTAGTTGTCCTTCTTGTTTCTTCAGAGCCTCTTTCTTCTTGTAATCCTCCGAATTTTTCCACAATTCTACTTCCATCCATATTTCATGCAAAGTGTCTATTTCACTTTGATGTTCCTTTAGCAAAATCATCCCATCCAGAAGGGAGATTTCTTATTGCTTCCATTTTTGTAATTCAGAAATTAACAGGGGTTTCTCAGAGTTCTATCCTAAGGTGGAACTTGACATTCTTATAAATTATATATCAAAAATGGGTGTGCTAGCCTCTATTTAATGGGGTTATTCCATCTCTTCTATTGGTTCTTGTGTAACAACAGCCTCTTTGGTGGGTTCTTGTGTGTCAGCCCCTTTTTTTTTACCTAGAATCACCTATGTGTCCACTGTTGTTTCTTCAACAATAGGGGTGGCCTCCACAGGTTCTTGTGGGTCATATTCTAGGTCAGTTATAATAGGGGGCACTGCCTTAACTGTTGGTTCTTATGTAACAATAGTATGATCAGCAGGTTCTTGTGTAAAAACCTCTTTTTGTTCTATTTATACTTCCATTAGGCTGATATTATCTCTACGGGCATTATATCTTGCTGTTGTTAAGTTTCGAAAACATGTCATGCACACTCACACTAAAATTTCCCTTCCCTTAGAAAATTTCTGCTTCAATTCCTCGTTTTCTTTTCTTAATTTTTCAATTTCTAAACACAAGGCATTGATTTTGTCCTTACCTAATGAGGAAGGTTTCCTTTCTTCTTCTAAAACTTTTTCTTTTGTTTGATTCTCGGCCGTGTTGAGATTGCAAGAAGATGATGAGCTTAGTGAAAAGAGTCACCTTCACTAAGTGGGCCCGCAGGCTATTTTTGGCGCAAGTCTATTTTTAGACATGTCGATCATATTCTATGAGTTGCAGGATGCTGTTTGTGGATGGCTGGTCAAGTTGGAAAAAAAATAGATGTAATTCTATTTTTAGACATATTGGGCAGAATCTATTTTTAGATTGTCAGTCTAAAAATAGATATGTCGAATATTATTAGCTCTTAATAATATTTGGACTATAAACACTATCTTACTCTCTTCGAGCACTTTAGTTAAGTGCACATATGTGGCACATGAGCTGACAAAAGGAATTACGCTCTTCCTTAGGGTTAAGTGGAGCTATTGCATGGATACTTCAGTTAGAACTCATGTGAGAGAGTTTGGTGGAGTTGATTGAGGAAGTTAATGGAGTTGTGTTTAGTTTAACTAATCTAAACATTGTTGAGCTATTTGTATCCAGTTAAACTAATTGATACAATTAGTGAGAGTTGTGTGAATTAATTATTAATTAATTCACTAATTATAAACTCATTAATCAACTAAAGAATGCATCAGTTAACTTCAGTGCATGGAAAGTTTTAGTGGAGACCAGTGCAGAAATAGGTGAAAAAGCAGTGTGACTATTAGTTGTGACTATATTGTTGCATATTTGCAACTACCAGTGATTGGAGAAGCCCATGAGGATTGTGCAGTACAATCAAGGTGTTTTATGTTATTTAATGAGCCATCCTATAGCATTGATTAGGCAATAGAGGCTGGCTATCAGGTGGCAGAGATTGGAGCATGTGTTTTTCTAGATCTAGGTTGATTAGTGTGTAGTAATTGGAGGTTGTGCTGAGAGCTTGTGAGGAGCTTTGTACAATGGTTGTTACATGATATCTATGAAATATAATATACAGATATTTAGGGGTTTTCAGCTTTAATCTTTCCCATGAAATATTGTGTTCATATGTGTGATTGTTTATGGTTTTAATGTGTGCATGCGATTGTTTTTATTTCCGCAATTAATGATGAATGGTAGAAGAGATTTTGTATTGTGCATGAAGCTAAAATAGTGTGTGATCAAGAGAATATTAGTGGACAATATATCAGTTATTAAAATTTTCTACATGCTATCAGAGTGATATTTATCATTGGAGCAATTGCAAAACATTGAAGCGGTTGAGTTTTGTGCTGGTGGAATTCGAATTTGCAGTAGTGTTTTCTTGGTGTCAAAGTTGAGATGTATTTCAATGAATTTTGATTGGAGTATGCCCTTGAGGGAAGCTCAAATTATATTGCATGGAAGGACAGGATGGTGGCAGTGTTAGATGACAACGGGCTGAAGGAGTTCATAGATGCAGAAATTCCAAAACCTACTTCTAGTGATGCTACTGTACTTGACGCATGGCAAAAGAAGATAGCAAAGTGTCAAAGGATTCTGTTGGAAGGTGTGAAGGATCACATAGTATCCAGCCTTCATGGTAAGGCTTCTCCATTCTTGATGTGGAAATATTTGATAGATTTATTTCAAAGCAAGAGCGACCAGAGGAATTTGGCACTCAAGCATAAACTCAGAAACATAAAAATGGAGAAAGGCGACAATATGTACAAGTACCTCACAAAGTTCATCTAATGTAGGGATGAGCTGGGAAGTGTGGGGGTTACTGTTAATGATGAGGACATGGTGAGCTTGGCTCTCCTTGGGCTTCCGAAGAGTTGGCATTCCTATCAGGACTCTGTCAATGGTCGAGAGAAATTGCCAGGATGGGAGTGACTTTGATTTGATATTGTGCAAGAGGAGATAAGGCGAAGTACCAGGGATGGATCTTCATCAAAGAACTCTGATGAAGAGAATTTTGCTTTGGCTGCTAAAGCAAAGAAGGGGAAGAGCAAGAAATATTCTCAATCCGGTGTGAAGGGCAAGAATCAGGACATGTCCAAGGTGAAGTGCTTTCACTGTCACCATCACGGACATTACATTAGTAGTTGTCCACAGAAGAAGAAAAATAAGTAGGCTGCTAGAACTGCAGCTAGAGAGGCCTTAGCCTCGCAATTTGAGTTGGATTTTTCACTGATCGCATGCTTGGTCTCAAGTTTGATGGGTTCAGTGTGGTTTCTTGATAGTGGTGTGTCTTTTCACATGACAGGAGATCGAGATTCATTTACAAATCTGGATGAGAAAGATCTTGGAGTGCACATCGAGATGGGCGATGATGGTAGATACAGTACGACCGGTATCGGTACCATTTCCTTTGAGAGGGATTCTGGTAAACCCTTCGTATTGAAGGAAGTGATGCATGTTCCAAGATTGAAGAATAATTTGATCTCTGTGGCGATGTTAGAAGACAAGGGATATGATGTTGTATTTAGCGAGGGAAAGGCTTTCCTATGCAGTAAGGCAACTGGTGAGACCTGGAGGATAGGGGCTCGAGTTAAGAACATTTATCAATTGTAGGGAGATGGCTGCGCAACAATGGCAGACAAGGCAGAAGGAGTGGTGAGCCGGTATGATGGCGAGTTATGGCACTGGAGATTGGGCCACCTTCACCATGGAGCTTTGAAGATACTGCAGCAGATTTATACTGGGCTTCCTAAGGGTACTCTTGCATAGTTAGATCAATGCAAGGGGTGTACCTTAGGAAAATTTGTGAAAGCCACCTTTCATGAGAAGGATAGTTGCGCCATGATGATCCTTCAGAGACATCACATAGACGTGTGTGGACCTTTCTCAGTAGCTTCGATAGCAAAGCACAGGTATTATGTAATATTTGTTGATGATTTTTCTCGGAAGTGCTAGATCTTTTTCATGCAGAAGAAGAGCGAGACATACTCAAAGTTTTGTGAGTTCAAGGCACTAGTTGAGAAATAATTGGGGAAGCAGGTGAAGGCTCTTAGGAGTGACAATGGTGGTGAATTCATCTCTGGAAAATTCAAGGACATTTGATGTGCAGAAGGAATTCGAAGAGAGCTCATAGCACCTCATAACCCACAGCAGAATGGGGTTGCTAAGCGGAAGAACAGAACGATCGTGGGTGTTGCATGGGTGATGTTTCATGATCAGGGCCTTCCCATACACTTGTGGGCTAAGGCATGCAATACTGCAGTATATGTGCAGAACTATTGTCCTCACAGGATACTTGGCATGAGTACACCCGAGGAGGCGTTTTCTGGTAAGAAGCCTGATATTTCCCATTTGAGGATTTTTGGTTCACCTGTTTACATTCATGTGACGAAGGATGCCAAGAAGAAGCTGGAGCCAACTGCAGATGTTGGGATATTTTTGGGGTACACTGATACACCCCACAACTATCATGTGCATGTTCCAGATAGTCGCAAGACTGTTGTGCGATGGGATATCAAGTTTCATGAGTAGAAAGCCATGAAGTGTTTGCTTGAGAGGGAGCCAGACTTGCATGCAGATGAGGAGCTATTAGTTCCTAAGGATGAGTCTCAAGATGTGGATCAGCCACAAGATGAGGTTCATGGAGTGGAAGAGACCACTCATGCAGCGCCAACGATCAGAGGGCGAAAGCACACTACAGAAGCTAAGCGACTGGCTCAATATGCAAAGAGGATTGTAGGAGAACCTACATCACAGTGCAGACAGAGACAGTCACCTGATTGGTACACTGGATACATGGCTCTCATGAGTCAATGTATCGTGACAGATCCATCCTCTTTCGAGGAAGCTGTGGAGGATCCCGCATGGGTAGATGCCATGGTGGAAGAGTATGATTCGATTGTCAGAAATAGTGCATGGGATATTGTCCCAAGGTTGGAAGGGAAATCAATGGTGGATTTGAGATGGATCTACTAAGTGTAGCAGGAAACTGACGGGAGTGTAGAGAAGCATAAGGCAAGATTTGTTGCCTGAGGCTTTTCATAGATTGAGGGGATCGACTAAGAGGAAACCTTTGCACCTGTCACAAGGTATTCTTCCATATAGAGCATCCTAGCTCTCTCATCGCAGATGGGGTGGCACATTGATCAGATGGATGTGAAGACTGCATTCCTCAACGGAGTGATTGAGGAGGAGGTGTACATAGAGCAGTCCGAAGGTTTCGAGATCTTCACCAGCGATTCACATGTGTGCAGACTCAAAAGAGCGTTGTATGGGTTGAAACAAGCACCTCGTTCTTGGTACACATGGATAGACAGTTATTTTACCAGACTTGGATTCTCCAAGAGTTAGGCGGATCTGAACCTATACCAGATAGTGGTGGAGGGTAAGTTGATAATCATTGTACTTTATGTATATGATTTGATACAGACCAGTGATGAACAAGTTGATACTCTCATGCAAGGCTGATTTTGAAAAAGAGTTTGAGATGAAGGACTTGGGCCTCCTTCATTATTTCCTGGGATGGGAAATTTGGCAACGCAGTGGTGGACTATTTGTTTCTCAGGGTAAGTATGCCTGGGAGATACTGGAGAAGTTCACCATGCATGGCTGCAAGCCTATTGATACTCCTCTTCCTAGTGGTTGGAGGAAGGAGGATGCTACTTCAGCGGAGGTAGTGGATGCCACTTTTTATCGAAAGTTGTTGGGGTCACTTATGTATCTGGTCAATACATGACACGACATATGCTATGTAGTTAACCAGCTTTCACAAGCTATGGTTAAGCTTATCAAGCTCTTTTGGAAGGCGGGGAAGCATGTATTAAGATATCTCAGAGGAACATTGGGATATGAATTACGGTACAGACAGGAGGATGAGTTGAGGCGGCATGGATTCACAGATCGGTATCATCATATCAGAGATTCTGTGTAGCGGAAGATCATTTTACTTTCATACATTCCTACAGAGGATCGGGATGTTGATATCTTAACGAAGGCGCTCACCAGGAGCAAATTTGAATGCCACAGAGGCAGGATCGGGGTGGCAGATAATCCCTATCTTGTTGAGAGGGAGTGTTGAGATTGCAACAAGATGATGAGCTTAGTGAAAAGAGTCACCTTCACTAAGTGGGCCCACAGGCATTTTTGGTGCAAGTCTATTTTTAGACTATGTCTATTTTTAGACATGTCGATCATATTCTATGAGTTGCAGGATGCTATTTGTGGATGGTTGGTCAAGTTGGAAAAAAATAGATGGAATTCTATTTTTAGACATACTGGGCAGAATCTATTTTTAGATTGCCAATCTAAAAATAGATATGTCGAATATTATTAGCTCTTGATAATATTTGGACTATAAAAATTATCTTATTCTCTTAGAGAAATTCAGTTAAGTGCACAGATGTGGCACAGGAGCTGACAGAAGGAATTACGCTATTCCTGATGGTTAAGTGGAGCTATTGCATGGATACTTCAGTTAGAACTCATGTGAGAGAGTTTGGTGGAGTTGATTGAGGAAGTTAATGGAGTTGTGTTCAGTTTAACTAATCTAAACATAGTTGAGCTATTTGTATCCAGTTTAACTAATTGATACAATTAGTGAGAGTGGTGTGAATTAATTAATAATTAATTCACTAATTATAAACTCATTAATCAACTAAAGAATGCATCAGTTAACTTCAGTGCATGGACAGTTTCAGTGGAGACCAGTGCAGAAATAGGTGAAACAGTATTGTGACTATGAGTTGTGACTATACTGTTGCATATATGCAACTACCAGTGATTGGAGAAGCCCATGAGGATTGCACAGTACAAGCCAGGTGGTTTATGTTATTTAATGAGCCATCCTATAGCATTGATTAGGAAATAGAGGCTGGCTATCAGGTGGTAGAGATTGGAGCAAGTGTTTTGCTAGATCTAGCTTGATTAGTGTGTAGGAATTGGAGGTTGTGTTGAGAGCTTGTGAGGAGCTTTGTACAATGATTGTTACATGATATCTATGACATATAATATATAGATAGTTGGGTTTTTTCAGCTTTAAGCTTTCCCATGAAATACTGTGTTCATATGTGTGATTGTTTATGGTTTTAATGTGCGCATGTGATTGTTTTTATTTTCACAATTAATGATCAATGGTAGATTCAAAGATTCTATATTGTGCATGAAGATAAAATAGTGTGTGATCAGGAGAATCTTGGTGGATAACATATCAGTTATTCAAACTTTCTACAGGCCGTAGGTAAGGGTTATGAAGATATGCTGACCTTCACTCTCTGTTTCGGTCTTCTATCCCCAATTGGTTCTTCAATAGGCTTCTTCCCAATTCTAACTCTAGTAAGTTGAGTCTGGGTCTCTTCCTCTGTCTAACCTTCTCGTGAGGTTGTGGTTTGTTTCCCTCGACTTATCCTTGGTCTTTGCCTCTTGAATTCTTCACAATTTTTTCCTTGTTGGCCTGGGGCATCCACCGGAATTATATTAATGAGTCTATGATTAGTTACACATGCCTCCGAGTGAGCTGTTGTTTTCACTGATGTTGCCATGTGCTTGATGTTTCCAAGCAAATAGAATGGAAGATTGATTCTTTGTTGATGCCGAAGTTGGTTAAGCAGGGGAAAGTGATAGTTGAATACTATTATAGACCTCCCTTCGCAGGTGATACATTTGATCAAACCCAGGGCAACATCTTCTCAAGGATCTGGAAGTGACAATCTATCAATTCCTCTTCCTTTCTTCTCCAATTTCTCTTTCCCTACTAGGAAATCCTCTTTCAAGGAGGGGTCATTGAGTTTTCTATTAAACCACCTTCACCCTTCAACTGGTAATGAATTTACCCTAGAAATTACCTCCTCATTCACCTCCATTTACATGCCTCTTACTCGGGTTTGATTATTATTCAAGTCCTGAGAAATTTCAATTGCTATGGCCTCGTCCGAGCCTGCAAGATTCTGGAAAAACTCAACCCATCGAGCCTCTCTGAATATGTGATAAGAATCTGGTAAATTATATAGAGCACCCATAGAGTTCGAATCATGCCTGGCCACTGCTCCAACCATTTCTATTGTTTATTTATAAATTTGCTTCTTAATGTCTGGCAACACTGCAATATTACTAAGTTTCTAAGTTTACTTATTTGTTGTTCAATGTTGCTATAACATCATTGTGTCTCTGAACTCGCTACTACTCATCACCTATGATTATCCCAATCGACAAGTCTACAAATGAGGATGCAGGGTTTCAGAAGGAGGTTGATGAAAGGTGATGAATTTCAAGGATTTACCAAATCGTACCCTACACGAATACTCATAAATGGCTTGTTATGGAAAGTGATGGGATTTCGTACACATGCTCTTTTCCAAACAGATTCGGTCATCATTAACAATTCTGTTATTGATTAGGTGCATATGAATTTAATAGATATTTATGGTTACAACATTTTTGCAATGATTTCTAGTCATTTCAAGTGATATCCCCTCCCCCACTTTAATTGTGACAGCTGCCCACGGCCGTCACAGGAGCATCACTTAATTTTCCAATTAATCATCAAATTATTAATGACAATCATTTACCTTTTTTATGACATACCTGAGGCGACGTTGGACTAATATTTTAGTTGACGATGTCCTGCGTGTAGCACTTGTGTTGTTGTGTTTAGCCAGCATAGTTATTTCTATTTATAGAATGAATTACAAAGAACAATATTCGTGGATGTCGGTTGTTACATATGTAATAGCCAAGAAAGATTTTAAATTTTTCTTAGAAAAACATAATAATCAAAATAAATTGCTGCAGAAAAATAAACTACTTGAATACCATGATCCTATGACATGGATCAGGAAAGGAAGATGATATTACAAGGAGAAAAACATGGGTGTAACAGCTGCCACAAGAGTGGTTTTCAACTCTTACTAGTTGTCTGATTGTGTCCCAAAAAGGAGTTTTCACAGTTAGATTTTTTTATTTTTTTTTTATTTTGTTCTTTTTATTTTTATTTTATTTTATATTTTATATTTTTAAACAGTTGTAAAAACTACCACAAAAGTGGTTTTCAACTACTGCACTTATTGGAATTTCAACTTTTAAGGTTGCAAAGGAGAATGTTCCCTTGCTGTTGTAACATGAAGATCAGAGTCTGTGACAATGTTGACAAGTGATTCCTTCGAAGCAAGTTGATGATATAGTTTTAGATGGTGCCCATTAACCAGTAACAGCATATTAGCACTGTCAATAGTAACCAATTGTATAGTCCCATTGCCAAAGATTGTATTCACTTTGTAAGGACCTAGCCATCTGGTGTAGAGATTGCCTTTGAAGTCTTTGAACCTTGAATCATACAAAAGAGCCTAATTTCGTTTCTGGAAATTTTTCTTCTTAATAAACCTATCATGTCATTTGGATTTTTACTGCTGGATAATATCTAGTTGTTGAATGGCAGCCAATCATTTCTCTTCCAACTCATTGAGCTGGTTCAATCTTTGGGTTTGTGCTATACTAAAATCCAGATCAACCTTTAATGATGTTCTTAGTGTATTTATTTCAAATTATATGGGGAATAAGGGATTCTTACCATAGACCAATTTGTATGGTGACAAGCCTGCAGTATTCCTCCATGTTGTCCTATAAGCCCACAGTACCTCTAGAATTTTTCCAGCCCAATTTCTTCGGTGGCTGACAACTGTCTTTATCAAAATTCCTTCAATGACTTTACTGGTGCTTTCTACTTTCCCATTTTCTTGTGGATGATAGGGTGTGCTGATTATATGATGGATTTCATACTTATCAACCAACTTCCTGATCAAATGAGATGTGAACAGAGGGCCCCCATCTATCACTACCTCCTTGGGTATCCTAAAGCAGAAAAAAATGTCTTAAAAAAAGAAGTCTGAAATAGCCTGCTTTGTTGCTCTAATTAGTGCCCTTTCTTCGACCCATTTTGTTACATAATCGGTGCAAACCAATATATATGCTCTTTGCTGTGATGAAGAATTTATTGGCCGCATAAAGTCCAGCACCCATTTCTCAAATGGTTCTATTACTATCTGAGGCTGTAACAACATCTCAGCTGATTTTAGAGGCTGGCCCATCCTTAGCAACTATCACATCATTTCAAAAAATTCTTGGCGTCCTGGAATATAGTTGGCCAGTAGTACCCTATTGAGAGTACTCTATTTCCTATCCTCTTGTTAGAAAAGTGTCCTCCA
Organism: Pinus albicaulis; assembly: GCA_034641835.2. NCBI lineage: Eukaryota > Viridiplantae > Streptophyta > Pinopsida > Pinales > Pinaceae > Pinus > Pinus albicaulis. The sequence goes on from JAXQQM020071811.1 coordinate 75,899, forward strand.
CAAGGTTCCTCTTGACAGCCCTTTAGGATTTCAAATACCCCATCTTCTCTAACACATTACCTAATTTGAAAATCTGGCCAAGTGTGATAGAGATTACCTTCTATCCAAGAGTAGGTAGCACTTTTTTGTATAATTCTCCTCCTTTCTCTGGAAGAAAATTGATTTGGGAATTTTCCTGCAACAAAGTAATTGGCTATATCTGCATACCATGGTGAGTGAGTAGAAATGGAAAAAAGATACGCATCGTGAAAATAATCCTCAGTAGCAGTGCAGTCATCATTTACAGTTAATATAGAAAGAAAATCATCAACTACAATGTCTTTTTCGAGTTTATCTAAAATAGTAATGTCAAATTCTTGTAACATCAATAACCATCATGTGACTCTACCATTAATAGCAGGTTTTTTCATTAAAAATCGAATTGCAGCATGGTCAGTGTGTACAAATACTTGGTACCCAGTGATGTAGTACCAAAATTTGTTGATAGTAAGCACTACTACTAGGAATTCTTTCTTAGTAGTAATGTAGTTAAATTATGTTGGATTTAAGTTCTTTCTGATGTAATAAATGACATAAGGCTTCTAATACTCTAGCTGCCCCAAAACAACATCCACAACCATGTCTAATGCATCTGTAGCAATATGAAACCGAAATTTCCAGTTTGTTCCTCGTAAAATAGGTGCTTCTGTTACATAGTTCTTCAATTTTACAAACGCTTGCTCACACTTTTCTGTCCACACAAATTCCATATCTTTCATCAGTAATGAAAATAAAGGAGATGAAATATTTGATAAATTTTCTATAAAGCTTCTATAGTATCTTGCATGTCCCAAAAAACTACATACCTCTTTCGGAGTCTTAGGGGTCGATATTTTCGAGATTACCTTTATTTTTGCAAGATCTACCTTGATTCCATCTGCTGAAATGAAATGTCCTAGCACAATTCCCCTGGTCATCATCATATGGCATTTTTCTGTGCTAAGAGAAACATTAGTTTGTTCACAATGTTCCAACACTTTTTCCAAGTAAGCTAATGTTGTCTCAAAGGCATCCTCGTAGGGTGTAAAATCATCCATAAAAATTTCAAGAAAATCATTCAGAAGATCAGAAAAAATACCTAATATTTCCGTTTTAAAGGTTGTTGGCGCATTTCAGAGACCAAAGGGAAGGACTGTGCATGAAAAAGTACTGCGTGGAAAACTAAAGGATGTTTTGTCTTCATCTTCTGGAGAAATCTGTATTTGATTATCGCCACTAAACCCATCTACAAATAAAAATATTTTTTTTCCAGAAAGAGTGTCCAAGACTTGATCAATAAATGGTAAGGGAAAATGATCCTTTTGAGTGGCCTTGATAAGTTCTCTATAGTCAACACAGACCCTCCATTTTTCATTCTTCTTCGGAACTATGACAAGTGGAGACACACAGTGACTATCAGAAATTGGGTAGATGAAATTAGCATTAAGGAGTTTCTACAATTCTTATTTTACTATCTCCTTAAGTACGGGGTTCATTCAGTGCTGAGGTTGTCTAACAGGTTTGAAATATTCTTTGAGGTAAATGCGGTGAGTGCATAGGGTAGGATGGATTCCTTTCACATCATTATAGTCCCATGCAAATGCATTTTTTTATTTCTGTAACAGCTGTATCAAAAATGTATTTTTTAGGTCCCTATATTACTGGTATTGTCCCTTATTGTTGTTAGTGTAATCCCCTTATTGTTATTATTGTAGCCCTGTAACCCCCATATTTTTATTATTGTGCTCTTAAATTATTATTTTTTGGTTGGCTAGGATTACATTGTGGCCCCACTAGGATTACATTGTGGCCCCATGGACTCCTATATATAGAAATGAGGTTTTTTTTTTTTAATCATTCAAGAATCATTCATTTATGTAATGTATTGGAGGTTTCCCCCTCAAAGTGGCTCATTTCTAAGGCGTTGATCTCTCTTTTTTTCTATTTTTGGAGCTAGTTTCACAACATTTGGTATCAAAGCTTTGGATTCTAGTGTTTCATTGCTCCAAACAGGTCATGGTGGAATTTTCACTATAATTTTTTTTCTACAAAGGTTTAGAAGCTGAAATTTTTAGAGTGCGAAGCAAAAATCCTTAGGAACATCATCGCAAAATTTCAGAGCTTGGTTCACAATATTTTCAGATATATGATCTGTGGAAGTTAAAGATTTTTGTAGACACTTGAATTTAACCTAAACATGTCATTGTAAAATTTTGGCTATAATTTTTTGTCTCCAAAGGTTCAGAAGCTATAATATTTAGAGAGCGAAGTCAAACTTCTAACGAACATTGTTGTAAAATTTTAGAGCATGGTTCGCAATATTTTCAGAGATATGGTCTGAGGAAGTTAGGGATTTTTCAGGCTCCCGAATTTCATCCCAAAGAGGTGATCGTGGGAAAATATTCATAACTCTCTTTCTGAGCATCTGATTGGAATGTTGTAAAAATTTCCCACAAGTACATAGACCGTAACTTCCTATCTATCAATTTCAAAGCCAAAGGACGAAACAATGACACGTCGAAATTTGTACAAGTTCGCTCTACTGAACTAGTCCATAATTGGGTCATTGTGGGAAATTGGAGATAAATTTTCCTTGAAGAACCCAAATAAGGTCACACCTATGGAATTTGAAAGAATTTTCAGAGAGCTACTATAGAGCCAAATTTCTGATATTTTGGATCCAAAATTATAGAGATAATCCAATTTCAATATCGAGATCCTCAAAAGCAAGTAAAAGGTGTGTATTTGTTTTTCCAAATTACATAAGTCTTGTTCGAAGAATCAAACTGAATTGATTCCAAGGTCATATTTTAGAATAGATATCAGTATTGGATTCTAAAATGGCTCCTAAAAATAATTCAACACCCATTAAGCCTTTAGAAGGCTCTCCTATGACTCATGAAGACAAACAATGGTAACATGAAATATCCAAATTACAAGAGCAAGTGTAACAAATTTCACTCTCGCAAAGAGAAACAAAAAATGACATGGAAATTTTGAAGAAAGGCGTGGAAACTAAGATGGATGGTTTGAAGAAAGGCGTGGAATCTCAGATGGATGGTTTGAAGAATGGCATGAAAGCTAATATTGATGGCATGGAAGTTGGCATGGAATCTAAGATGGATGATATGGAAGCTAAGATGGAAAACATGAAAAATGATCTAAAATCAGACATGGAAGGTTTGGAAAAGTTGATACAAGAAATTTTTCCTAATGGTGAAAAGATAGTAGAGGAAACTCATGATGAGAAAAAAATAAATGCTAATCGTGATTTCATAAACTCTAATGTTGGAATAAAGAACTACCACATCCCAAAAATGGATATGAGGAAGTTTTATGGAAAGGATCTTGTAACATGGATACTACAGATGGAGAAATATTTTGATCTCAAGAAAACAGACAAAAGGTACACATTGCAACTTTACATTTAGAACAAAATACATTTGTCACGTGGTCAATTTTTACAGAGGAAATGATAGCACATTATGAGGAGACAAAGAGCAACACCTTCTCTAGCCAATTGATAAATCTCAAACAAAAGGGTTCAGTGGGGGAGCACGTTGAGTACTTCCAAAAATTGAATATAAGGGTAACTAATATTCTAGAGGAACATAGGATTGATCTCTTCATAGGTACTTTAAAGGATAATATCCAACATGAAGTTCACGTGTTGGAACCTAATTCATTGGCGAAGGCATTCAGGTTGGCAAGAAAAATTGAATGTAAAAGTATGGTGAAAAGAAAGCCTACCACTCACTTCTATAAACAGGGAAGTGTTGCTACTCCTAGATTGTCACAATCTACAAGGTTGACACCACAAAAATTGGAGGAAAAAAGAGCCAAAGGGCTTTGCTATAGTTGCAATAACAAATACACTAAATGTCATAAGTGTGCTGAGAAGAAATTAGTTTACATAGATTGTCAAGAGGAAGAAGAAAATGAACAATAATCTTCAAAAGAAGAGGATATACACCAGGAACCAACCCTAGAAGAGGAATAAATGAGTCCAACCATATAGTGTAATGCATTGGAAGGAATTACCACACCTCAAAATCTCAAGATAGAAGGACATATCACAAAGAAAAAGGTAATAGTGTTGATTGATTCAGGTAGTATCCATAATTTTATTCGTTGTAAGGTAGCCAAGGAATTTAATTGTTTCCTATACCTAGCACCAGAATGTCAAGTGATGGTTGCAAATGGAGGAAATATAAATTTCTCTGGAAAATTCCATAATATCAAGCTAACCATGGGGGAATATGTATTGAATAGTCTGTTAGAAAATTATATCTTATAGAGCAATGAAACACTTAAAATATACGGAAAACACAAGCACACAAAACACATAAAACCAAAGAGACATAGATATACGTGGTTCACCGATTTTGGGCTACATCCACCCCGAACAGCCAATCCTTCCTTTCTATTATCCAGCAAAATGAAGAGACACAACCTATATCAGATCCACTGTAATATCCTCTGTTCTCTCTCGTAGTATCCTTATCTGTTTCTCGCTCTGAGAAATACTCATACCATACACAGTCGCAATGCAATACCCTCATACAAAGAGAGGGGTTGCCTTCTAGGGAAAAAAACCATAAACTAAACATAACTTCTATCGTCAGATTATCCGCCTAATAAATGGCCCAGATTGACTAGAAATTACTACACTTTTACAAGGAAATTTTACATTTGTTTTTAGCTTCGGGGGTACTACCCCCGAAAACCCCCACAAGGGGGGGCTCCATAAAGTTGTAGCTGCCCCCTTTGGACCCCCCAGGTAGCATTTAATTACAGGCAGCATTGCCACCCAATTAAGGTTCAAGGTTCCAACGTTGTGATACAAAATAAACAAGATAATCAGGCTCCACACCCAACAATCTCCCACTTGGAGATTGATTGTAGCAACTCTACCACTGCTTCATTTGCTGAACAATGGCTCATATTTGGACCTAGATTTTTCTCATCTTCATCGTCATCCTTTAAGACCAATTGAAACTGAGAATAATCTCAGTTTCTCCCTGGTTACAAATTTTGTTAGCATATTTGCAGGATTTTGGCTAGTGTGTATCATTTCCAGCTTCAATTGTCCATCTTCCAATACTGACCGTATGAAATGGTACTTGAGATGTATGTGTTTAGTCCTAGAATGGAATGCTGAGTTATTTGGAAGATTAATGTCACTTTGGTTATCACTGTATAACTTGCCCATATTATGCTCCTTACCCAATTCATCTGTAAACCTTTGTAACCAAATCATTTCTTTACTAGCCTCTGTAGCAGGAACATACTCTGCTTATGTTGTTGAAAGTGCAACAACACTTTGGATTTTTGAAACCCAACTAACAACTATTCCACCTACAATAGATAAATATCCTGTAGTGCTCCTCCTGTTATCTATATCACCTGCCATATCTGCATCAACATATCCTTGTAGAGAAATTTTTGAACCACCAAATCATGATGCCTGATTTGTGGTACCTCTAAAATATTTGAGAAACCATTTTACTGCCATCCAATGTTATTTTCCTGGATTGTTCATGTACCTTCTCACAACTCCCAGTGCATGTGAAATATCAGGCCTTGTGTATACCATTGCATACATTAAGCTTCCAACTGCTAATACATATGGAACTTTAGACATATATTCCATTTCTTCTTGGTTATTGGGGCACATGTCCTTACTAAGTTTGAAATGGATAGCAAAAGGTGTACTAACTAGTTTTGCATTCTGCATATTAAATCTTTTCAACACCTTTTGTATGTACTCATTCTGAGACAGTGTTAATTTGCGATTTTTCCTGTCTCTAGTTATTCTCATACCAAGGATTTGTTTTACAGCTCCCAAATCCTTCATTGCAAATGAATTTGCCAATTTTTTTTTTAGTACATTTATTTCCTGCATGTTAGACCCTACAACAACCATGTCATCTACATACAATAACAATATAATATAGCTTCCATCATTTTTCTTTTCCAAATAAACAAAATGATCAAAGTGACATCTAGCATAACCTTGTTCAGACATAAACTTGTCAAATTTTAGATACCACTTCCTTGGAGCCTGTTTTAAGCCATACAAGCTATTATTTAGCCTGCACACTAACTTTTCCTTCCCCTTGACCTCGTATCCTTCTGGTTGCTGCATATAGATCTCTTCCTCCAAATATCCATGGAGAAATGTTGTCTTTACATCTAACTATTCAATATGTAAATCCTTCACTGCTACAAGACTTAAAATAGTTCTAATTGAAGTCGTCTTAACAACAAGAGAAAATATTTCATCAAAATAAATACCTTTATTTTGTGCAAACCCCTTCACCACAAGTCTCGCTTTGTACATTTTATTTCCTCCATCTTCTTCCTTCAGCCTGTAAACCCATTTATTCTGCAATGTAGTTCTACCTACAGGAAACCTGACTAAGTCCCAAGTCTGGTTATGCATTAAGGAGTCCATCTCTTCTTCCATGGCTATCTCCCACTTCTTCCTGCTTTCAGCCTGCATTTATTATTCATAACATTCAAGTTCACCAGAATCAGTCAACAATAAATAATATAATGAAGGCGAGTATTGTTTAGGGGGTCTACTTATCCTGGTACATCTTCTAACAACACTTTCAGGTGTTTGAGGTGCCTGTTGTTGTTCTAGTGGTTGCTGTTGCTATGGCTGTTGATTATTATTATTTTCATGCACCTTTAATTTTTCTGCAATCTCATCAAGAACTGTGTTTTCTTTCTTTTCTTTTTCCTGTTTCTTTTCCTGAAACTGATTCTTATACAGTACATTTTCATTGAATATTACATCTCTGCTCCTAATGATTTTGTGATTTTCATAATCATATAAGCGATAATCAAAATTATTAATACCATACCCAATAAAGGTACATTTCTTTGATTTTTCCTCAAGATTTGTTCTATTTTCTTTATTAATATGGACAAAGGCCTCATAGCCAAAAGGCTTTAAAAAAGAGTAGTTTACCTTTTTACCTGTCCATTCTTCCTCTGGAATACCACCATCCAAGGAACTTGAAGGTCCTTTATTTATTAGATAAACAACAGTATCTACAACATCTGCCCAAAATTGTAAAGGAAATCCTACATGTAATCTCATGCACCTTGCACACTCCATGATTGTTTTGTTCATCCTTTCTGACACACAATTTTCTTATGGTACTCTTGGAACTATCTTCTCTCTGCGAATTACATGCTCTGAAAAATCCCTATCAAACTCTTTGCTGCAATATTCACCTCCATTGTCTGATCTGAGACACCTCAACTTATTTCCTGTCTTAATCTCAACCAAAGCTTTCCATTTCTTGAAAGTATCAAATACATCAGATTTATTCTCAATACAATAAATCCAATTTTTCTAGTTGCATCATCAATAAAATTAACATAATAACAAGAGCTGCCAAGAGATGATACCTGAGCAGGTCCCCATACATCTGTATGCACAAGCTCTAATTTTTCACTCTTATTTTCTTTCCCAACTCTGAGAAATCTGACTCTCTTCTATTTTCCATAAATGAAATTCTCATAGAAATCCAAATCAACATTCTTCAAACCCGACAAAAAATTTCTTGAGTGAAGAATCTTCATCCCCTTCTCACTCATGTGTCCGAGCCTATGATGCCATAATGCTGCATCTTATATTTTGGAATTTAAAGCATTAACAGAGTTAGAAATACCATTGCATAGATACAATGTACCAACCTTTTCTCATTTTTCTATTACCAGGGCTCCTTTGGGGACCTTCCAAATTTTATCTATGAAAGTTGTCACACAACCTTCACTGCCTAACTGCTTTGTTGAAATAATATTTTTCTTTAGATATGGAACATGCCTTACCTCCTTTAATAGCCATTGGTTTCCATTCTGGTTTTTTACAAGAACCTTACCCATTCCAACAATTTTACAGGGTTTATCATCACCCAAACGGACTTTTCCAAAATCTCCTTGAACATAGTCATGAAAATATTTCTTATCAGGTGTGGCATGGAATGAGGCCCCTGAATCTACAACCCAAGAATCAGTAATATTTTTGAAATAAATAATAAAATCATATTGTAACACATCACCTGTCAGATTTGCTTCATGATTATTTTCTTGTTATGCATCTCCTTCTTTTCCCTTCCAAGAGCTATAGTCTTTCTTCAGGTGTCCTTTCTTTCTACATTTCCAGCATAGTGTCTCCGATGTGGACTTGGATCTGACTTTCCTTGATTTATTGTGATATCCTGAGCTCTTTCCTCTTTGCAATTTTCTTCCCCTAGACTCTGCACTCAAATCATTACCTGATGTCTCCCAGAGATTTTCTGTCGCATTTCCTCACTAAGGATAGCACTAACAATATCATTAGACTTTAAAGTACTAGATCTAGAGACATAGTTACTAATGGCCATAACTAAATCGTTCCAACTTTCTGGCAATGAGCATAGAAATAAAAGAGCCCTAACTTCATCATCAAAGTTTACCCCTACAGAACTTAATTTACTGCTAACTATATTAAAATCATTTAAATGGTCTGCAACAAATCCACCTTCTGACATCATCATATTAAATAAACATTTCATGAGAAATACCTTATTTGAGGCTAAGGGTTATTCATATAGTTTTTCAAACACCTTAATCAAACCCTCTGTTGTTGTTTCCTTCAAAATATTGAAGGCTACCGACGTCGTGAGGCACAACTGTACTATTTCGAGTGCCTTTCTATCGAGAATCTCCCATTATGCATCTATCATAGCCATCAACTTCTTTGTTTTTCCGCTCAATGGTAGGTATAGATCTTTATGATATAGATAGTCTTCCATCTGTATCTTCCATAGTGGGAACTTTTGGCCATTAAATTTCTCGATCCTAAATTTACCATCTTCCACCATTGCTCCCACTCGAACAAGAACCCCTTCTTTCTTGCGAGTTTATCAGCCAAATAGACCTTCAAATATAATACCGGTTGTTAGAAAATTATATATTATGGACCAATGAAACACATAAAATATGCATAAAACACAAGCACACAAAACACATAAAACCTGAGAGACACAAACATACGTAGTTCACCCAGTTTGGGCTACGTCCACCCCGAACAGCCAGTCCTTCCTTTCTATTATCCAAAAAAATGAAGAGACACAACCTACTGCAGATCTACTATAATATCCTCTGTTCTCTATCACACTGTTTCTCACTCTGAGAAATACTCATACCATACGCAACTATAATACAATGCCCTCATACAAAGAGAGGGGTTGCCTTCTAGGGCAAAAAACCCTAAAATAAACATAACTTCTACTGTCAGATCATCTGCCTAATGAATGGCCCAGATTGACTATAAATTACTATACTTTTACAATGAAATTTTACATCTATCTTTAGCTTCGAGGGCGCTGCCCTTGAAACCCCCCGCTAGGGGGGGGCTCCATGAAGCCGCAGTCGTCCCCCCTGGACCCCCCAGGGAGCGTTTAATTACGGGCAGCATTGACGCCCCATTAAGGTACAGGGGTGCAATGCTGTGATAAAAAATAAAAAATATAATCAGGATCCACACCCAGCATAGTTTAATGCTTTCCATTCCTATGGGAGGTGTTGATGTTGCAATAGGAGTACAATGGTTACAATATTTGGGGACGGTAGCTTTGAATTTTCAAGAACTTTTCTTGAAATTCTTTCAGAAGGAAAGGAACTCGAATTATGGGGTATTAAAGGGAAGTTGGGAAAGATAATATGCTATAATGTCATGACAAAACTTCTAAAGAAAGAAAAATGAGGTGTAATTGCACAATTATTCTCACTAGAAGTTCCAACATCAAAATCATATATTTTTGTAGATCTCCAGAAAGTCTTGGACAATCATTCCAAGGAGTTTGAAACTCCCAAAGGACTCCCACCTATTCTTGATCATGATCATGCTATTCATTTGATTCCAGGAAGTGTTCCTCCAAACATTAGGCCTTATAGATATCCTTATGTCCAAAAGAGCGAAATTGAATGTATGATTGCATAAATGTTAGAGGCTAGTATAATTCAACCTAGTCAAAGTTTTTTCTTTGCTCTTGTAGTATTGGTACACAAGAAGGATGGATCATGGTACATGTGTTCGGATTATAGGGAGCTCAATAAGCTCACCATTAAAGATAAATTTCCCATTCTTGTGATTTATGAATTATTGGATGAATTGCATGCAGAAATTTATTTTACCAAGTTGGATCTTTGTTCAAGGTATCATCAAATTAGAATGAAGGCTAAATATATTCTAAAAACAAAATTTCAAACTTATGAGGGTCATTATGAATTTTTGGTCATGCCTTGTGGCCTTACCAATGCACCTTCTACATTTCAAGGGTTGATGAATTCCATTTTCAAAACCTTCCTTAGAAAATTTGTGCTAGCATTTTTTGATGATATACTAATCTACAACAGGTCTTGGAAGGATCATGTTTAATATGTTGGCAGGATGCTCAAACTATTACAGGAGAAACAATTATATGCAAAAACATCCAAATTTTTATTTTGACTACAAGAGGTGGAATATTTGGGTCATATTGTATCTCACGAGGGTGTTAAGGTATACCCTAATAAAATTAAATCCATTAAGGAATGGAAATTCCCCACAACCATAAATAAATTGTGAGGATTTCTAGGGTTAATAGGGTATTATCGTAAGTCTGTTAATAATCATGTGATAATAGCAACACCTCTAACAACATTATTGAAGAAAGATGCATTTTCATGGACTCCTGAAGCAACTAAGGCCTTCGAACATCTTAAAGAGGCAATGTGCCTAGCAACGGTCTTAGCTATGCCAGATTTCACAAAAAACCTTTATTGTGGAATGTGATGCCTCAGGAAATGGAATTGGTGCTCTTTTAATGCAAGAAGAAAGAACCATTGCCTTTGAAAGTCATCCAATCAAAGGGAAGTATTTACATAAACCTATCTATGAGAAGGAAATGTTAGCAATACTGCATGCACTAAAGAAATGGTGAACTTACCTAATGGGAAGACATTTTAAGGTAAAAACTAATCATGATAGTCTTAAATACTTTTTGGAACAAATACTGTCTTTAGAAAAGCAGAAAAAATGGGTCAGAAAGCTGTTGGGTTATGACTTTGAAATAATCTACAAAAAAGGGAAGCTAAATGTTGTTGCAGATGCACTCTATAGAAAGAATGAAGACATGGAAGCATTTATTTGTGCCATTTATATTAACCAACCAGATTGGATAACCAAGGTAAGGAATGAATAGAAGAAGGATGAAGACGTGTGGACACTCATTCGAAATTGGCAGCAAGATCCTAGTACATTTGATACATTTAGTTGGAAAAATTATTCCTTATGGTACAAATATCACTTATACATTTGCAAGAATTTCCAACTAAAAAAAAATATTCTTTTGGAATTGTACACTTCACCTTTAGGAGGACACTTAGGATTTTTAAAAACTTACCCTAGTGTGAAGAAAGAATTTTTTTAGGATGGCCTTAAATATAATATTCAAAAGTTTGTGGCAAAATTTTTGATTTGCTAGCAGAATAAAGTTGAGACAATTAAGACCCTAGGTATTTTACAACCTTTATCCATTCCAACTCAACGATGGGAGGAGATTTCAATGGATTTTATCACAGGTTTACCTATGTCTGAAGGAAAGACTGTTGTTTCGGGGAATATCACCCTAGAGGTTTGTTGGGTTACAACCTCCACAGAGTAGGGGCATGCTACTTAAGAAGGACTCACACAACCATGCATGTTCAGAAAAACTAAATAGAGTAGAATGAGGAAGTTACCCGCAGGTCCTACGGTTGAAGCAGATCCCGCGGGGTCCAAACCCCCAGCAACCCTTCTTCCTTCTTAACCTGAAAGACAAGAAGAAACAAGCACGAAGAAGTGGTTGTACAACATATATCTACTCTAAATGTTAGTGAAATCCATATAAAACATCAGATAAACCATAATGAATGCTTAAATAACAATTTTCTCATATATGTAAGCAGACACTAACACGTATATTTCGAGAACAAGATGGTACTTCTGTATTATAAATAGCATGTACAGAAATAACGAGTGGAGAGATCACCTGAATCCTTCCACGATCTTCGAGCAGACCGTCGTCCGGATCCGTCCCGCCCTTGCCTCACTAAGACTCCTTCCAAACTAGTGCATACGAGATGACATATAGGGAGATGAGCATCTCAAGGAAACAAGGGTTTCCTGTAATGAACTGGGAAAGTGCAGGAGGCACGGGGAATCAGACTTGGATAGGGAATACCAACAGAGTATAATATCAATAATTCTCTCTCTCTCCTTAGGCCATACACATGAGGACTTTTTATAGTCCCTCCAAGTAGTTTCAGCAGTTGGAAACAGTTGGCCACGGGTTGGGGTGGTTGAACTACCTGAGTAACCATCAACCCAGCACGAAATTAGGGATTTTTTATATATTTTTTAATCATTTTAATGGCATACGCGGAAAAGTCTAGCTGGACTCGCGTATACACGCGGAAAAGTATGGGCATAGTCGCGTATGGGGGATTTTACACTATTTTTAAGTGAATTTGTCCAAGTCTGTAGGAATGGGTGCCCAAAAGCCATGAAGCAATCACAAATCATGTCAAGGTGAGAAATGATGCTATAACAGATGCCCCCTAATATATGAGGTCAGAAGGGGTACATGATGGCCGAAATGTATTATGCACATAGAAAGAACTTCGCAAGGACAAGAGAGGACTTCACCAGATTTGAGCCTGCCAAAAACCAATGAAAGAAAACAGAGAGTCAACTCATGCTGAGGCGGGCATACCCATGCTCAGTCAAAAATACATCATATGGAAAGTACTGAATAGATCCAACATGTATACAAGTATAGCTGAGCTGAAAGTACACAATGAATCATCTGAGCATGGCCCGGAAATACAAGTCTGAATCAATGTCCAAGTATCACATATAAAAAGCTGATCAAGGATGGTGCAACTGGATGTCTGATCATATAAGTAACTGAATCTCCAAGTACCGAATCATAAGAGGTGGAACAAACGGTACAATCACGCAACTCGGGAGCCAACATATAAAATGCTGCTGTACTGAACTGCAACATATAAGGGTGGACGACATCACTGGCAGAAACTGAATGGACTGTCAAAAGTGAACCGAAGAATGCTGATGCAACCCGAGGTCTTCACCGATCACTATGGCACAATTCTACACAATGGGAATAAATGAGCTGAAGTTGACCATGTGAGAAATCGTTGGATTACCGGTGAATGATGTATACCGTTAACCAACGCGAGACAACCCACCGATAATGATAATGAGTGTCAAGGTGCCCCAGTACAATCTAACAAGTGCGAATGAATGAGTTGAAGTCGAACACTTGAAAGAATCTACCAATTAGGAGGCAATGATGAATCCCCACTGTCGATAGCGAAGAGTCTACCACTGATGACTGCAAACCCTAAGGTACTGACAAAAGAATCTAGACCTTATTCCCAGAGCAATGAGTCGGAGTCGATGGGAAAAGATCTGCTGGAAGGAAGGCATTAAGGCATCCCACATCAGTCCAGCGCGAGTGTAACCCGCAGGCCAAGATTTGGAAGGAATCAGACGAAGTAGAGTGATGGAACCAAAACCGAAGTACGTTTCCGACATGCACAAGATGAAGCTAGTGCATGGAAGAAACCCTCTGAACCAACCAATAATGAAAGCTGACACAGAGGCAAGAAATCCACCGATAGGGTCAAATGGAAATCAAGGTACTGCACGAATCCCAAGTGTGATAATGTGTGTTGACGTCGAACACAGGGGAAACCACTCAGTCAAAGACCCATAATGATGATCAAATGCTGAGCACAAGGTCACCTATCAATGATGGAAATAGGGCCAGGGTGTGGCTCTAGGTTTGCTCTCAGAGCAATGTGTCGTAGTCGATAAGAGACAAACCCGCCAGCGAGAAGTCAATGGAGACCTTCTCAAACCGGCATGAGCAGAAGACCAAAACATCTGATGTGATAGAACAAGATACTGACAAGACCAGGAAGGCCAACTGAATAATGAGTCAAGAGACATCACAGAATGGCCGAATCTGGTTAGAATTCCCTTTAACAAAAGCACGACTCGTGATGACCATGGCAGTAAAAAGTGACATTGTATAAGTCTGTTATGCAGGAGGCAAAACAAACTCTCCATATGATTGGAAGAGATAACCAACCGGGGGAGAACTGACAAGTGAAACATGGTAAAGGCTGAACCTAGGTCAAAACTAAAACCATCCCAAATG